>SCLH01062697.1:0-11025 GCA_004367855.1 Oikopleura vanhoeffeni
CCTTTATTAAATCAGAGTCGTATACCCCCTTAAGTTAGATTTATTAGAGTTATTTCTGATTAACAAATATTGATTATTGACAATTTATTGTAAATAATAATATCAATTTGTATAGAGAAAAGCAAAATACTTCACAAAAAGATTTTTATAGATTTCGAGCATGCTAAAATTTGTATTTCTTGCTATAGCTGTTTCTGCCACCCCCGGAGTTACAACACATGTTCTGAATACTAGTACCGGAGGACCAGGAGAAAATATGGCAATAAAAGTTTTTTATCAATGTAATGATAAAATTCGAAATGTTCAATGGAGTTTTCTAAAAAAAGCGTAAGATTTTTATCAAATCAATTTCAGCGTTGAATCGATATTGAAGTCTGAAAACCTCGGTAAATTAATTTTTGGTACTCCAACTCATTAGGAACATTTATTTTGGTCGAGTCCTTGGTGTAATTATATCGAACGCATTTATTTGACGGTCATGGTCAGACCTGTTCAAATCCGACCAATTTTGTAGGCTTGAGCTTGGCTTGGTTATGTCTAAAATTTGAGAAGCTTGGCTTGAATTTGAGAAGCTTGGCTTGAAATTAGCTTGACCTGACATTAGTTTGGCTTGAATTGAAAATGGCCTAGTCATGAATCAAGCTTATTATTTTTAAATGATGCGTCTTAAGGGGGTACTCAACGGTTTTTGAGATTTTAGATCGGGGCTCAGAAGGAAACGAAACAAGTTATCAAAATTCTGAAAACCCTAAAATGAAGATCTCTCCTTTTGCTCCCGACCAAAACTAGAAAATTTTTTTTTGAGCACCACAGCACCAAGTGGGAGTAGAGTTCGAGAACACTGATTTTGACTTCAATGTCTTTTATCTCGGAAACGGCTCGATGAAAATTGATGAGGGTTTGTAAGAAAAACGGTTTCTACTACGTCGACAGTTATCGAAAATATTTTGCAAAAATTTTGATCGGACTTGTTCTAGAATTATGAAAAACCGTAATTTTATGATATTTTTGAATTTTTAGCTCCATTTTCTCAAAAACAATTCGGTCGATTTTTTTTTTAATTAGGTATTATTCGGAGAAACATGTCTTCTCAATTTCTAGTGGAAAATTTTTTTTTGAACTTCGCCCCTATTTGTAGAAAATTGCAGATTAGTTTAGCCGGAAGTCAATTTTCATGATTTCTATAAAAAATCAAAACAAAATGTTTAGCAAAAAAGTTTTGCCGTTCCTATAGTACAAGCACAACAGTAGCCTGGAAATATTTAGAAAAATGAAAAAAAACTCATTTTAGCATCGACAGATTTGAATCTGCCAACCAAGGATCGGCATGAAGAAAAAAAAATCGTATCGGATCGACTAACCTCTAAATTTTAATCATATTGGATCGTATCGGATCGACTTACCCCTAAATTTTACTCATAATGGATCGGATCGGAAAAAAACGATACGATCCAAAGAATAATTTCAATACGATCCGATCCATTTTGCCGATCCCTGCTGCCAACACGAACCAACAGTATGAGATATCAAGCAACGGGTTTTGCATCTTTAATGGAAACTAATAAAATTCGGTCGATTTTTTTTTAAATTAGGTATTATTCGGAGAAACATGTCTTCTCAATTTCTAGTGGAAATTTTTTTTTTGAACTTCGCTCCTATTTGTAGAAAATTGCAGATTAGTTCAGCCGGAAGTCAATTTTCATGATTTCTATAAAAAAATTTTTCATTGTATTGAGTTGAAAGTACCATCAAATGAAAGCTCATGGTCTACTGAAGAAAAAATTTGCTTACGTCAGGTTGAAATTTTGATTCATTATATTTTAGAATCAAGTAAACGTGAAAATTTCAAACTAATACGAAATTTTCTCAAAAACCATTCGGTCGATTTTTTTAAATTTGATATAATTCGTAGACACATGTCTTCTCAATTTCTAGTGCAAAACTTTTTTTTGATCATCGCTTCTATTTATAGAAAATTGCATTTTTGGTTCAACCGGAAGTCAATTTTTGAAGTTTCTTGAAATTTAATTTCATCCGATTGTACCGAAAGTACCCTCAAATTGAAGCTACTGCAAAACTAAAGTAAAAAGGTGCTTCTCACTTTTACTTATTTTTAGAATTTTTTATTAAAATTGAGGTTTATGTATTTTTTCAAAAAACAATACTGAAAAAAAACTCGAAAATTATGAAAAAAATCTCGAATTTTTTATTTATGATAAGAGCAGAAATGCATTTCGTGGCCTTCCTGAGGCTATTTGGTGCAGTTATTATGTCCCTAACCTGAATAAAAAAAACCGTTGAGTACCCCCTTAATTTGCATGCAAAAATATGAGGTGACCCTAGTTTGGACGTTTTTTGAGGTTGATTAGTTTTTCAGTTAGAAGCAGAGCACTTTCTATCATTTGAACCAACATATTTTTAGTGTTACGAATCATGATGGACGAACTAATGGGCCGATTATCGGGAAATCTCAATTTGCCGGTATAAACAGGAATGTTTGATTTAGTATATAAACGCTTTGTTAACATCACTACAAGGAGCAATATAAACGAACCATCTTGAAAGTTTGTAAAATGAAGGATTCTAATTGATCTAAGCTAAGGTAGGAACGGCAAAAATTTTCGCTAAACATTTTTTTTTAATTGTCAGCTATTGCTTGAAAATGTAGAACTGTTTTGAAATTGCCTGGAAAAACTTTCAAGGTTAATGATAGGCAAATTAAAAAATGTTTTTCATTTTCAAGCAATTGCTGGCAATTTTTGAAATTGTTCTTTGTACTTATAGTTTTATTTTTTCATGGGCTACATTATGTAGACTACATTGTAGCCGCTACAATTTCAACAAAACAAAACAAAATGTTTAGCAAAAAAGTTTTGCCGTTCCTATAGTACAAGCACAACAGTAGCCTGGAAATATTTAGAAAAATGAAAAAAAAAACTCATTTTAGCATCGACAGATTTGAATCTGCCAACCAGGGATCGGCATGAAGAAAAAAAATCGTATCAGATCGACTGACCTCTAAATTTTAATCATATTGGATCGTATCGGATCGACTTATCCCTAAATTTTACTCATATTGGATCAGATCGGAAAAAAACAATACGATCCAAAGAAAAATTTCAATACGATCCGATCCAGTTTTGCCGATCCCTGCTGCCAACACGAACCAACAGTATGAGATATCAAGCAACGGTTTTTGCATCTTAATGGAAACTAATAAAGCTTAGTAAAGAAATTTACCTTGTTTTTTCATTAACCGGAAATCTATCATAGAGGCTTTTTCAGTATTAAATTTAAAGAAAAAATTAAGACTTTTTTACGTCCAAAAATCATCAAAAATGTAGTTTAAAGTAGAATATGTATACAGTTGTGATATTGAGACAAATTGAGCTTTTTTAGTTTCCAGTTTGAAAAAATCGTTTCGTGAGATCTCATAGGGTTAGTCCGCGGTTGCATGTGACTGTAGTTATTTAAACAAATTTCAGTGATAAAAACTGCTTTTATAAATTTCAATTTATGGTGCAAGAATATTTTGGCGAAGATACAGAAGTTTTTTTCCCACGACCCGAACTGATTTTCAAAGTCCGAGCTGATCAAGTTAACGAACACTTTCACGTTCCACTTCTTTTCACACAGTACAGTTTCACTACATACAGAGGATCTTGATTTTTTTATCTGCTTATAAAATTCGAATAAAGTTTTTATTAACAGTGTAAATGTTTGAAAATAATATCCTGTTCACACTTAGGTGAATTTTTGAATAGGAAAGCTTCTTCTATAAAACTTTACCTTCAAAAATTAACCAAAGTGTGGATATTCAGCCTGAACAACTTTTTTGTATTTTTTCAAAATTTTATGAGAATTTTAGATTTGACAAAAACTGCACATGGATTCCAACCTTGTTAGAATCCCCATTTTCAAATATTTCGAAAATAAAATCCGGTATGTGGTGTTTGGTTTAGTTCCAAGTCAGAAAACACTCAATTTTGTATTTTTAACACTATGTTTTATACACCACCTTCTCAAACTTCCTGACAGTTTCTCAAACGTCCTGACAAAAATTATCAAATCATAGGTGTCAGGACATTTGAGAAGGTGGTGTAAATGTTTTTGATTTAAAAAAAATATCACCGCCTCGAGACGCGTAATAAATTTCGCACAACAAGCTAATTATATTTATAACGGGACATTTATGCCACTTTGCAGTGTTAATTCCAACTGAAAAGTGGCATGAAAGCCCCAGCAAGTACCGTAAGAGATTTTTTTGTTATGACTCATAACTTATGTGTCATAACTTATGACATTGTTATTCAATTTGAAGTACAATTTTCTAAGATGAACAAATATTGACTGGCATAAAAAAAGAATCTTCTTTTTGACTATAAAATAATTTTTTCTTCATCGAAAATTTTTAACTAAAATTGATAATTACCAAAATGTGCTTTAAATTTTTCTTTTTCGCAGCAATGGTCGAGTCAGCTGACCCAGGTCTGACAACTCATGTTTTGGATACTAGTACTGGAAGACCTGGTGAAAATGTGGCTATAAATGTCTACTACCAATGCAACAGTATAATTAACGATGATGATTGGATGTTTCTAAAGGAGGAGTAAGTAAATATCAGTAAAAATAATAATGGATTGCGGAAACTGGCCGAAATTTGTTTTTTAAATTTCAATTTCTTTCATTATAACAGTCCCTAACCCCTTGAAATGCGTCCTCTTAAAATGTACATAATCCCCTTTGACCCCTTAAAACAGAGTACCAAATGGAACGCGTTCCGTTTATTTTTTGCGTTCCGCGTTCCGTTTTGGTTAAATTATTTATTAGCTATTTCATCAATATATTATTTTTAAGTTACAAACATAGGATTTTATTTTTATTTTATAATATTTAAAATATATTTGTGGCCCGCCGGATATCCGGTATACAGTATACTGGAAAAACCGGTCAAATCTTAAATTGTCGGTATCTCGGTCCCTGGTTATGATAAGTGTATTTTTTTATGAGGTCAAATTTGAAAAATGACCCGCATGGGGTCATATTACAAGTCATATGAAAGTAAATTTCATGACAATTCCAAAATATAAAAATTATTTTTTTCTCTTATGTTACATAAGTTATGTAATATAACTCCAGAATATCGATATTGAGTATTTCGGCTCCTAAATTTCAAAATCTTGATAATTTGAGATCTGTAGGCCCCAAGGAGTTCAGGAACAAAAACACTTCAATTTTCCGGCAAATATTTTCATGGTTTAATTTTGAAATATGACCCCAAAAGGTCAAATTACATGAATGATCCTTATCGGTTCATATTACATGTCATATGAAAGGAAATTTAATGACGATTCCGAAAAAATAAAAATTATTTCTTTATTTAAAAATGTAATATGACCCCGGAATTTCGGCCTCACAGTTCAAAACCTCAATATTTCGAAACCTTGACAAATTCCGAACCTTATTTTTCAATAATTTTGTCACGTGATTTTATTCGGACTTTGCTGTAATGAGAAACAGTCTTAAAAACGTTTGAAGTTTATCAACAAATTTTTTCGACGTAATTTTTCAAATTACCGTATATCGTGTACCGTATATCAAATTACCGTCAATTACCAAGTTCATGGTAGAAACTTGTAAGTACCCTCAAAAAAATCGGAAGGGTCGACTTTCTGATGAAAATATAAGCAACTATGGGTCAATTATGTACTGAAAGGTCGCCAGAGAGCAAAAATCCCCCTGTGAAATCTCAAAATGTTGACCATTTTTTTATCCCTAGTGACCTTTGACCGGTCATTGTGGTTGACCAGGTTGTCGGTTTGCTCTAAATGGAAAAAACAGAGCGATAGAAAATCATTTGAAGTTTAGTATGACGTAGTTTAAAATATAAAAACACGTTTAATTTAATATTATTATTGCACTTTTGTTTGTAAATGGAGGTCATTTTCGCGACTTTTTTCTCTTATCTCCATTAAATGCCTTTTTATTCGTTTAAAAAAAAATTTAGTTGTATAGCAAATTGGCTGAATTGTAATTTAAGGATGTGGGGCACGATAATTGGGCTCTTTCTGTCCTATAGAAAATTTAAAAAATATTATAAAATTCATCAATTGAATAGAAAATTAAAAAAGTCTCTCATTTTCGCCTATTGACAACACAAGGTGCAATGAAGACACGATTTTGGGTTAATTTACATTTAAATGAATATTAAAACCGTCACCAATTGGTATGTAATCTGCAAAAAATTTGATATGTTCTTAACAAAATTCTCTCAGTAAAATGACGTTCTTAATTTTTGTGGACGATTTATTTCTCTCTTCTTTCTCGCCTTACGCTTCTTCATGTATCCCTTTTTCGACATTATGTGGACTTCTAGAAATGTCTATGTACCGGAGGCAATTTAAAAGACACATAGTCTTAGAATTCGTTGACGCTTATTTTAAAAGGTCTTTCACGTTATTTGTGTTACTTTTGAAAAAAAACATGTACCAGTAATTTGAAGTTACTCAATACGTTCAAAAAATTCCAGGGTCAATTCAACGTTTTTAATGTTGTATCTTCACAATCCGATTAAATATCACGACGATATAATCCACAAATCATGTTTGGATATCTTCATTAATTAATCCTTATTTCTCGAAAATAAGTCACTGACGTTTTGTGGAAGTATTATTATGTTAAAACTCTTATTATGGTCTTTTAATTGCCCAAAAATTTTTCGGCTAATTTTGTCCTATTTGTTTACTGAACCAAAACCTTATTTCTAATTTAATGGTCAGGGATACGTTTTGGACTATGGTATGCTAACGGAAAAATCTTAAAAACTTCTAATGTAAACACTTCACTTCTTCAAAATTATTTAGCAATTTTTGAAAAAAACATACTATTTTCTACCTATATCCTTAACTTATACGTCCGTGATCATTTTGGGCTATGCTTAATGGGAAAAAAGTTCTTAGATAATTTTATTGTGATCCCGCTCAATGACCTTTTTGATGATTTAAATTTTTGCAAAACTAAGACTGTAAATTACAGTTAAAATTTTCGAAAAAAAAAACGCACACAAACGTCAATATCAATAGTCATCTATCACTTCTGAAAATTTTTATTTTCTACTGATAAGGGTCCTAATTGCGATTAAATGTTCATTTCACCCACGGCATTTGTTGCAAAGACACTCACGGGATTAACTAATAACATTTTTTTTACTGTTAGACGACAGCTAAAAATACGAGGTTGACTTGAAAATCTAGAAAAATTCTCACAGATTACGGAATCTCGAGTTCCACCTATTAAATTTCTACGGCTGAGGAAATATTTATTTCAATTTGTTATTCTGTAAATGCCTTGGCAAATATGCCCATCGACCCCCCTTAGGACTGGTCCTGGGAATTGACTTTTCTCTATGGATCAGCCTAACCGAGACAGAACTTAGGCAAATAAGGTTAGCATGTTGTAGTCTCTCAATCTTGTCAAACCATTGTCAATTGATTGTTCCATTTACATCTGAATACTGTTACCTGAGTTACAAGGTGTCCTCACCAATAATTATTAATCTATTCATTTATTTAGATAAGACTAAAATTTACACTATCCGTATGACTTATACTTAGTCCTTCTAGAAGCTTTTCTTTCACATTCACTTCCAAGTTTTCTAGAATATCGCAGAAACTATCCGTTTTTAGATTTTTCACAAATCTATTCTCTCTAGTATATTTTGGAAGCCACTTAATTCCAGCAAACACTAGCACAGATCCTAAATAGTAACTCTTCTAAAGGTGTTTTTTTTCAAATTGCACCCCAAACTCATAAATATAAATTTTTGAAGAACACGTGAAAATTTCCGAAAAAAATGTGTCTTCAATTTTGACGTATTAATCAAAAGAAGCACGAAAACCACCTGTCAGAAATTGGCTTACTCAAGGTGAAATTTTTCAAGTAGTGGTAATTGAGCAAACGTATTTTTGAACTTCATTTGAAAAATATTCGAAAAAACTGAAAATTTCAAAAATTTTATTGTCGTAGTTACATGTTATCATCTCAATCAATTTGACTATTTTCAAGCTCCAAATGGCTCTAAAACAGCGGACATTACATCCTTAAGTCCGAAAATTTTTTCTCATTAAGGTTATCAACGCAATTCTGGACAAAACATTTCTAATGAGGTTATTTTACCATTATAAAGTTCAAACTGCTATTTTCTCTCATTGAGTCAATAAGTGGTATTTTGATATCCTTACTACCCTCAATACTATCTAGAATACTTTTTTTTGGCAATTTTGTTTTGTGACTTAATTTTCATCGCAAACATATCAAAAATTTTTTTCTAATAACTGCATACTTCTTGCGTCCGCATGTTAGAAATTTAATTGAATACAATTGAAAAAGTAATATTTTTCGACTAAAATTTCTTTTTGACATGTGACTTTCGACCTCTGGAAAGAACTAAGGGTCTATATCACAATTCTGTGAGATCAGTGGTTATGACGCACTGTTTGGTCTTGTGTATATGATACTACAAGAATTTTTATTTGAATAATTGAGGACAGATATTTTTTAAGCCTGATTTAGGCCAAACACTCGTTTTCTAGATTTTTAAGCCTATGGATTTTTTTCGAAAATGCTGGAGTCAGTGTGTGGATATTATATCTGTCATTAAAAAAATTGATACTCTCAAAACTAGCGAGAATTTTTAATTTTTCAAAAGAAAATTTTCAACTAGTTTCGCGAAGACATTAGTGCGATCAATTTCGACCTGACCCGAGGCTATGCTTATATTTCATTTCTGGTGTTCTATATCTTTCTTGTTTCTCTATTCATCGTTGAACGATTACAACAGGTTTTTGGCAATTTTGCTGTGACCCACCCCCTAGGAGTGCGTCGACATTGAGCCTTTCCGGCGCATTTCCGCCAACTAGCAAGTATTTCCAAAAACATTTTACTAACCAGACAACCTTCGCGATATATTTGATTAACAGTATTGATACAACCCACTACGCCGACAACTCTACCTTTTACAAGTTTCTAAAGACCGAGTTGACCTACTATCATATATATATCTTTTTATATTTTTTTTGTAGCTCAGGAAAGGCCTAACAATAATGCAAAATTGCTTTTGTTAAAAATTGTGCTTCCCCACAATAACAGCAAAAACGAAACACATATTATGATTATTATTTATTGATGTTAAATTGAATGATGCCTCATTTCTTTCTTTTGCCGCTCCTGTAAATTGCCCAAAATCCTTCAATTAGTGGTATTACGAAAAAATTTATTTTGAAGACTTTTTTCGGTTTCTAATTTTTGTCAAAAATTTTAGGCTCAAAAGAAATTACATAACCACAGTAGGACGCGACGAAGCAAAATTTCGAAAAACTCTCTAGTTTGTTGAACTCATGTCTTCAATGCGTAATGATCAGAACTATATTCTCTCAAACTGGTGATGGAGCTTGCCTGACTCCCATGATCATTTCAAATTTTATTTATTTTTTCGTTTTTGTCCTTCCGAAGAAATTTAACAAAGGCTTTGCATTATTCTAAGGCTTCTCCGAGCTGAACATAAAAATAATAAAAAATGATGAATAATAAAGAGCATGGCACTAATGTGTCTTTTAGGAGCTTTTTGAACAGCGAGTCGGTGGACTGTATCGATTACTGTTAATTCAAAATTTACCGCGAGTTGTTGTTATTACCAAATGTTTTTGATATCACTCTTTGCTAGTTTGACGAATGACCTTGGAAGATGCTCAAATTTGCGACACCACTCCTTAGTACTCAAAAAAAGTTTTTAGTCGAAAATATAATGGAGATTAAGCCTCGTTCAGCGTTTAAATCATAAGTACTACATAATACTTGATTGATGTAAGTAGAATGATGTTAGTAAGATGATGTATTAGAAATGTAATTAACCTCCATAAAGTTATAATGTACCGAATTCTTGTCTGTAAAGCCAAGCCAACGAAATTGTTGCATGGTCAAGCCAGCACATTTTTTGTGTCTGGTAACCAATCAAGCCATACCTCTGGCTTGCCGAGTTATGTGTATTGTGTCCAGTACAATATGTTTACAATAAGTTCACTTTTAAATAGCAATGACGCTGAGATCGGAATTCTCTTGCAAGTTATCATGGTTAGATAAATCAAAATATTTGTTACGTTAAAGTTGATTGCTTTTTCAGAAAAATAGATTGTAGGGAGTATCAAATGATACAGAAGCACCCTTCCTCGATCTCGAGCCCACGTCCGTTTTTAATTTTTTTTTTCAAATTATATTTTATTTATCTTAAGATAATTTTAAGGATAACTTTTAGATGTGAGGGGCAGACATTGAGATTTCTCAGAAAACTTTTTGATTGCCTCTTTTGTATGAGAATTTTCCACTGTTTTTAGCTTAGTATTTTTTCTGCTTTTATCTTTTTCAAAAAAAAAATCAGTTTGGATTTTTGAAGATCTTTGAGAAATTTCGAAAGTGAAAATGTCCAATTTCGATCTAATTTATTTTTCACCTTTCAATTGTTGATTGTAACACTTAACTCGAATACTGCCAAAAACGTAAATTTCAATTTTTATTTTTTTTTAATTTCAAAAAAGTTCAAATTTCAACAAAATACTAGAAATTACAAGTCTTCCTGAACTTTGGAGAGGAAATTTGAAAAGGCGAACCGTTACACCTTATTCAGCTTTGCGTGAATTGAGCACAATTAAAAAAATCTAACATTTTCAAGGTGAGGTAGGCTTTTGCGTAAGTCTCCCATACGCTTTTTGCAAAGCAATTTTGAAAAAGGCGACCGTTGCGTGCATGAGATATTTATATCTACATTCGAAATTGCATAGCAATAAAAATATGAGAGTAGAATGAGGTAAGCTTTTAGTGCATTTTAGGACCACTACTAAAAAATTTTTTGAGCTAGTTTACTATCAATGCTTCCTGGAATAGTATGCACCTTCCTCTATAGTTTACTACCGTATTTGGAAAAAATTAATTATTTCTGAGCCAGGTTTCCAGAACTTACCTGAAATGTGTAGA
>SCLH01062698.1:17079-28722 GCA_004367855.1 Oikopleura vanhoeffeni
CCTATGGCGTAAGTGGGCCTTTCAATTGAGCCAATCAAAACGCAGAAAAAAATGCGCGAAGGGTTCTCGAAAATTGTTCTCATTCTGAATTTAATCAAAAACAGTAGATGCAGCAAAAAGAATAGCGAAGCGAACTAAGAAAATACAATTATGCAGTAGAGTTAATAAAGATAAAATTTATTTGTGTTTAATTAATTTCCACTTCTTCATATTTTGGGGAAAATTATGATTTTTAAAATTTTAATTAAATTTCTTATTTTAGTATATCGAATTTGAGGCTAAAAGACGACGGACTACATTTAACAAAAATTTCAGCAATGAAATTGAATGCGAAAATTGACAATTATGATCAATCCGAATCTTCTCCTACGCCCAATTGCGAAGAAAATCGANTTTTCTGCATAAGGAAGTTGAAAGGTAATATTTTTGCATCCGACATTTTATATTCTAGAATTTTAATTTTTAGTTCTAGAAAATATAGTGAGAAAAGCAAAGGTAATCATATTACGTGATACACGGTCACAGTTGTCTTCAAAATTTACATTTTTGTCGGAAACGATGATCAAGTATCTGGCCTACGTTATAGTTTTGTTTGCTTTGATTTATATCTTATAAATCAAAAGTAATTTATAAATAAGTCAAAAATTTTGATGAAAAAATCATGATTTTTGATAAAAAATGTTTATTTTTCGTTATAAAAGCAGATTATTACACTTTTTTTTATTATTTTCAAGTAAATATTGTAATGAAGTACAACTGTTGATAATTTTTGATCGCTTAAATTTACTTTTATAATAATTAAATTTTTTCATGCGATACTTGAAGTTGGAAATTTAGAAATTTCACTTACGAAATAAATTATCTGCCCCTAGATACCAATAAATTTTTATTTTAACTGTTATGCATGCACACAACACTTTCCTAAAAACTGGCTAATTTTACATTTGTATTTTATGTCTAGTTCCGAAATAATTTTCCAGGAAGTGAAACATAGGCGAAAAATCCTAATAAATCAACATCCAGTAATACTATAACCAAACATTTGAAAAATTTCAATTATTTTTTGGGAACGAATCAAAATTCTTTATAATGTTTTTGAAATAAAATATTTTACGATCCCGTTTTTTGCTTTTTTCTCAATGATTTCAGGTATGCTTGAGCCACAATTGTGACTCTGTGCTCACAAGAATTAATAACCATTTTCTGACTTTTGAAAAATTTTAAAAGTATGTTTTCTAGTCTAATTTAACTCTGCGGTTTCATTTCCGGGGTCAAACGTGACTTTGAAGCAATTTTAATTTTCAACCAATCAGCAGTCCGCAAAAATTTTGAAATTTTTTTTTGAAAATAAAGTAAAATAAATTTTCAGAAAATTTTCTATTTAATGACTATCTTAATTTATTTCAAATAATGACATTTCCTATAAATGCTCAATACCGTGGTGTTGTTTACACCACCAAATCATAAAATCGCGTCTAGCACCTCCTGTGGTTATCGGAGACCTATAGTTGCTAATACTGTTACCACAAAATCGATGCTTGCGCATCTTTCAAGCACCCAAAATCATTGATTTAAAATAATTCGAGTTTTCGGGCACCTCCATTTCCGGTGCTAAACTACGTGATCTTAGTCCTCTATACAATTTGAGATGTCGATCTGGAGCAGAATTTTACGTTCTACTCAAAAAAAATGAGTAAACATTGCGAAATAAGATGAACATTTTGCTTGTTCGAGCGTCAAAAACTACCGTGGATCCGAAATTTTCAAATTCATAGGACCTTCTTACCGGGTGCTCATTTTTTGCTCGGGCCTATACTAATAATAATATTGTGAAAATCAGTCCAGCTCAACCTAGAAAAATCAAGATTACTTTTTTTGCGCATGCAAACGGAACTTAATTTTATTTTCATCAGCTATTTCAGTGTTAGGGCTAAAACACCTCTAAGTCCCCCTCGCGAAATTAAATTCTCTGAAAATTTGACCCATAGTTAATTAAGCAAAAAAAATGACAATGGACATGGCCTTAGCGAAGTCCAGAACCCGCAAATAGCATTATCACATGTCTAACAGCACCTTTAAACCGTTTTTTTTTGAAAAATATCAAAACCATAAAATCCTACGTCTTAAAATGACCAAAAAAATTATGGCAAAACCTAAGGACAATATGGCAAACCTTATGACAATATGGCAAAACCTTAGGACAATATGGAAAAATCTTAGGACAATATGACAAAACCTTAGGACAATATGGAAAAATCTAAGGACAATGTGGCAAATTTGTCTATAAAATAGCTGTTTTCCGTACCATTATCTATAAAACACCTCTTTTTCGAATTTGTTTGACCGAAGAGCAAAAAAAGAAGGTCTTCGCTATTTGTTTCCCAAAAAATCTATAAAACACCTCTTTTTCGAAATTTTTTGACCGAAGAGCAAAAAAAAAAAGGTCTTCACTAATTTTTCCCAAAAATATTTTTTTATTATTAAAGAATGACCTCCAAAGTTTGGCTTATGTTTTCAGCTCTTCACCGTTATTTTTGAAATTTTTAGAGCAATTTTAAAAAATAAGGACAATATGGCACCAAAAGCTAAGGACAATATGGCAAAATCTCAGCTGTCCTTAAAGACGCAAACCACAGTAACGTGAAATTGTGAATTAATATTGAAGTACAGCCCAATAGGTAGGCTTTTTTGGTTTAAATTTTCTGTTCAAAAAATATTGATTTTGGGAAACAAATATTTTTTTGTAAGAAAATTTTTTTGTTAAAAAATATTTTCTCCGTTTTTGACGCTAAAAATTTCTTATGTCAATACTTCCAACTATTTTATTTATTTTCTTTCTATACTTTCGCTTTTTCTGTACTGGTATAGAATTAGCCAATATAAATTATATTGCATTATGCAAAATAAATTCTCTTTAGAAAAGATGCTGCGAGAACTAAATATTTATTCACTGTACACAGTGAGAGTGAGCTCACTATTTGTTAGTGCTGACAATGCGTTATCTTCAACATAATTTCGAAATGTCTGATGAAATAATGATTATGAAATAATTTATTTAATCATGAAATTTTTCATCATTATATTATTAAGAGAGTCCCAGTCGCTATTTTGGACTGTTCTCAATGTAAACGCAGCTAAGCAGAGCTGATATCAGACTTTTTGATCAGTCAAGTTCAATTATATATTTAACCCGTACCCACAAAGGATTAACCGCAAGGTGAAATTCCCATACCGTAAAAACCAAGTCTCCATGAGCAATAAACTTAACTCGTAGACTCGATTTCCGGCAAGTAGTGACCAATCACCATTTAATCGCATTTTACGACGCTTAAACATTAATGACAATATCAGTTATAAAGTTATCGATTAACTTTAAGACAAAATGACGTTTGTGCGTTTTTTTTGGAAATTTTTTACTGTATTACAGTACTTATTTTCTGCAAAAATAATTTCGAATCACCAAATAAAACCTTTCATCGTAATCAGAAAAAAATTCTAAGATTTTTTTTCATTACACCAAAGCCCAATAATGATCACGTGACCGTATATTTAAGAAATAAAGTCGGTCAAAATAGTACTGTTTTTTTCAAAAAATGCTTACATCACTTTTTGAAATAAGCGAAGATGTTCTTTAGAAGTTTTTAAGACTTTTTTTCCATTACACNTCAGAAGACGAAGATTCCATCTACGATTCGTTGGTTCTCCATCTCATATCAAAGGGTATGGAAATTTTGGAAATATATCTGTCGGCACAAATATATCCTTTGTTCTTAATAACTTTAAGAAAGTGAAGATATCTTTATCATTTAACTTTGTTTTTAATTTGAAGATGCATCGATAACCGCAGAATAAAATGTAGTCTAAAAGATAACTCACCAAGAGACTGTCCTGATTTTTACAAAAATACATTTTCAAGATGCGTTAGGTAACTCAAGGTGAATTTTTTTTGGGGCCACCAGTTGTACATCTGCATTTAGAACGGAATGAGATATCACAAAACGGGTTTTCGCATCCAACAGCGCAAAAAAAGGGATAAAATAAATGACCAAATTTTTTTCTTCCGATTTTCCAACGGGTGTCCGGAAATTGACAGGTAAAAATTCAAAAACGCCTTAGTTATGAGAAAACCGCACATTCTTCGAGACATTTTGTAGAACTGTTTCTGTCAGAAATTTTTGACAGATTTTATTTGTGATTTGACACCTCCTAAATTTTTTTTTTAAAAAACAAAAACTGTAATTTGACCCCTTTATACGTGTGTATATGCAAAATTTCTATTTTCATAGATTTTCTTTTGGAAACTAACCAGCTAAGGAATATTTCCAGGCTTCTGACTTCAAAAGATGCCAAACTGTTATTATGACTCCGTGGAGGTGTCAAATCACAAAAATTTCTCCGGGCCAAAGTTTTGGCCCCAAAAAGTTGTACAAGATGGCAAAAAATTGGCTTTGAAAGATGTGCGGTGTCCTCAGAGAGAACGACTTTTTAAAAGTTACGGTCAGTTTCTGTATCCGCGATCATCCTTGAAAAAAATCAAAAACTTTTGGCCCAACTTTATTTATCCCTTGGCTGTAAGAATGCAAAAATGCCGTTAACTAAAGTGAGTATCTCGTTCCGTTCTCAAATGCGCAGATGTTAAAACGTTGGCCACCTAACACACAAAAAAATTACCTAACGGGTTTAAATTTGACGGTTTAAAGCATATAATTAATAATAATATAAGTTATTATGTAATAACTACGGGTTTCCAGCCATTAGTACATTGGGAGAGTGAACATTTAAAAATTTCTTTTAAATTTCAAATTGCCATAAAAACGGCAAAAAATTTTTCATGCAAAACAATTCATAAGTACATAAATCGATTGTAGTTAACGGCCAAAAAAAGTAAGGATTCAATTTCTCGAATTCAAGAATAGGTTAAATAAAATAATTATTTGCGAATAAAAAAATTTCGTTTTTTATGCAATTTAAGAAAAACACATGTCAAACATCTGTCAAAATAGTACTCATTTTGCGAGTAGATTTAAACTCGTTGACTTAGCGAGAAGCGTACAGGCCTAGGGGCAACAAAGTAAATGAACTTAAATAACGTCTATCGATAGACTTGATGGTATGACTGTTAATAATAAATGATTTCAGATTCCTTAAAACACAGGGGCATATTTATCAAACTGGGCAGACAAAAATGAATTTCTCAATCTCGACCTTGGAGACGTAGTCAGTTATCCCTCAGCTTCTGACTTTACAGAATTGTTACTTATTGGAACAATTGAATCAACGCAGTCGTTCTTTATCAAAAACAAATCAACCCAAATTATCACACTGTTCACGACAAACTGATAATTTGATAAAACTCCACCCAACAGGGCACCTACAGCCCAGAAATACTTCAACTTCAGGAATGGATTTGTTCTATGAACATTTTCTTTGTATTTTTCCAAATGAAAAAAATAATTTGGTCGGAAAATAGGCAAATAAAATTAAGATAGAAATACTGTCTTTACTATACAGCTACTTACACTTTCTGGATCAATACGGACCCCATAAAATCCCGAATTTTTTTGATTTAATTTTATAACACCATTTGAATAACCCGCATAATCATATTTAAGGGGATAGGGTGTTTCAAAAGTTATTTCTTCTGGGCATCCGAAATAAAACAAAATAAAGAATTGCAGTTTTTAGTAAAACGTACTTCGAAAAATTTTAGGTGACCACCTATCTTTATATGCTCTCGAAAAAATCATATGACTTTTTTTGGAATTTTTGTCGAAACATTTGGAAATTATACCTTCCATTCTTGTTCAAAAATTTTTCAAACTTTTTTTCTGGAATAACCAGCCTGAAAATATTGAAAATTTTGCCACTTTTTATTATGTCAAATATGTTCCTCGTTTTGTTTTCTTTCTCTTGTTTATACTCTTGAATCATAATTTCTTTGCAACGAAACTACGGTTTGGCAGAAATTCCATGGAAGCCCTTTTTAGCCAGAATTAAAATAATTTATTTCACCGAAACTTGCCAAATTTGGTAAAGGCCGACCCATCACCGTTATAAAATTAATTAAACTCATCAAAAAAAAAATATCTTCTTTCGATGTGCTTTAAAATTTTCGGTTTTTTCGTCTTTTTCAAAGATTTTCGATTTTTGACGTAGAAATCGTATAAAAACAAATTAAATAATTTTAAACGGTGCGTCGAGACGCGTTTTCACGTTTCTAGATTAATAAAAGAAAATAATCGATCGGGAAAAAAAATAGATTATAGACAGTAAGGCTCCAAAGGCAAACTGTCGGTTCGAAATACAGTTTTTATTCCCGAAAATTTGAAGTTGGCCAAAAAAGTTTTACCATCAAGAGAAAAAAAGTGCAAAAATCTGTCAAATTGCACCGAAGGCAATTAAGACTCGAAAAATATCAGAAATAACTACAGTATTGATCTACATAGACTTTTTGCTACCCAAAAAATTTTCTTTATTAAAAAAAATTGTGCATAACAAAACACGTGAAAATGGGGTTATGCAAATGAAGAAGGATTTCGAGATGAGAGTAAAAACCATTTGAAAAAATGTTGGTTTTTTATTCTTTAACCTTTGTGAGCACAGAGCCACAATGTGTGGCTCAAGCATACGCAAAATTCATTCCCAAAACGGGGATCGGAGAAATTTTTCTTCGTCCAAAACAGCATTGTGCTTTCCCGCGTCCAGCACTTGCAGTTTTATGAATGACACTCAAACAATCTTATAATGGGATAATTGTTATTTATTAGGAAAAATTGTCGTAGAATGAAATTGTA
Source organism: Oikopleura vanhoeffeni (assembly GCA_004367855.1). Taxonomy (NCBI): domain Eukaryota; kingdom Metazoa; phylum Chordata; class Appendicularia; order Copelata; family Oikopleuridae; genus Oikopleura; species Oikopleura vanhoeffeni. The sequence goes on from SCLH01062698.1 coordinate 23,874, forward strand.
CTTAGTTAGTTATTTTAAACTTAATTAATATCTAAGAAATCTTATAATGTAAGCCTGATGCTAAAACAATTTACGTAGTTATAAATATTTTTACAAAAATTGTCGAAAGACTATCAATAGAGGAATAGTAAAAAGGTTTGCTTTTAATGAAAATTTTTAATTTTTAAATATTTTACAATGGGAGCTTAAAATTAAGAGGTCAGTTCAGCGTTTGAAAACAATTTTATGTCCCGTTATTTTGTGGCCATTGGAATTTAAATGTGAAATTTTTACAAAAATCCTCCCCAATTTTGTATTTGAGTCTTCGATTTTCTTCGCAATTGGGCGTAGCGAGAAGTATTCGGATGATCATAATCTGTCCAATTTTCGCATTTTCAATTTCAATTGCTGAAATTTTTGTTAAATGTACGTCGTCGTCTTTTAGCTCAAATTCGATATACTAAAATAAGGAATTTAATTTAAAATTTTTAAAAAAATCTTAATTTTCCCCAAAATATTGAAGAAGTGGAAATTAATTAAACACAAAATAAATTTTATCTTTATTTAACCTCTTACTGCCATAATTGTATTTGCTTAGTTCGCTTCGCTATTCTTTTTGCATGCATCTACTGTTTTTGATTAAATTCAGATGAGAACAAATTTTCGAGAACCTTCCGCGGCAGATTTTCTGCGTTTGATTGGCTCAAAATTGAAAGGGCCCACTTACGCCATAAGGTGAAACCCCGCGTTGTTTTTGCTTTTGAGTCTGCAGATATACAGTAGGGCTTTATTCTTCTCCGAGACCCCCTCAGTCGCTGTAAATGATACCCCACCATGGCGCGCCAATGAAAATGTTAATTTTGGAACTGGCGGTTATCCAAATTTCAGCGACTGAGGGTCCTTCGAAGAGGGGAAATAAAAGCCCATAAGCTTGGCCGTCTCGCCTGTACATACAAATGATTATAAATTTTTAACGTCCTCGCGCGTAATCCTGTTGGCTGTTTACCAATCGGCCTAGTACAGCTCTTGTTGCAATAATCCCCTTAACGATTTGGTATTCAGCGCGTTTTTCAACTAAATCTGGCACCCTATTTTGTCCGCTTAGAGAGATAGATTTTTTAATTATAGTTTCTAAGAGAAACGAAAAATAGAAGAAAAACTTCTAATTTAACTTTCTGCAATGTTTTCTCTTTGTTATAAGGTATAACCAGTGTCTCAATGGAGCCCTCTAAACTTCAAATTTAACTTATTTCGGTAGTATTTATAATCTATTATGGCTTAAACCAGCGCGACGTATAGCGAATCGACTTCAGTTTTAAGCCTCTCTAGCATCCTTTAGGCGGTGATGTAGAGCAAAATAGGTCTAAGCAGAACAAAACGGGATATTTTTGCTCCGCTTAGAGGGATTTGTAATTTAAAAAATTTGGAAAGTACACCAAAAATACTTCAATCAAACTTCGATTAACTTTATTTGTTTATTTATAATTTTTATGTTTACCAGTGTCATAGAGAATTTGGCTTTAGTAAAGCTCTTAGAAAGCGCCTCTAGGGGTGATTTAGAGCAAAATAGGATATAAGCGGACAAAACGGGGCCGTGGTACCTGCTAAGCGGACAAAAAACGGTGGTTTTTTGAAAAGTGTCCGCTTAGACCAGAAATTCAGAGTTATGTCGTATGCAACAGATATTACCTTCAACTTTTATGCAGAAAAATTGAATTCCAACTGCTCAAGCTTCTGTAACAACATTCAAAGTAGAGCCACAATTGTGGCGCTGGTGCCTTGGCGGAACTTTTTATTATATGCTCACTAGGAGTAAGCATAAAACAACCACAAAAAAAAAAATAGAAATCTTTTCTAAATTTAAGTACCAAATGTTTAAAGGCTAAAAATCACTGTTGTTGCCTTCAGTAGACACTACTACAATACCGTGCGTCTGTGCAGCAGTCCATTAGTTAGTACGCACAGACTATTTTAGACATATTAATTACAAGCACTCGATGTTAAACCATTTTTTATCGTATGTTCCCCAGCCGTCATTGTCTTCATCAGACTACAACCACCTTCGATATATAATGTATATACAAACTGAAACCCTCTATAAAAGACCACCAGTTCTATATCGGATTTGTTCACGGAAAACTTTTTCGGCCAAATTAGTTCGAAAGCAGAAAAGCCACATGGCGTGTTTGCTGGTCCTATTGATATACCGCCTGTTAGAATGTTCCTTTAACTCGAAATTTATTTCCCGACAAAAGTTTCGGATGAATAAAAAATCAGTATGGATATGTTCTGAAAGAAGCCAGCTAAGGCCATATCTCCGTGTAGAGCTCACTCTCATTCGTATATTCTGATCGGTCGGCTAAAGGAATCGAAAAAATTGCCGAGTACAGCGAGCTCCGCGAAGGAATGCACGAGTTTTCCTCCCGAAAGCTCCCTCCACTAACAGCAAGGGGAATTATCAGAGGATATTTTACAGACCATGGAGTTACTTTGGTCATCTGTCGACTTGCGTTCAAGGAAAAAAACGCAGAGAAATGTTTGGAAAATGACAAAGATAAAGGTAAAGGAAATTTTTTGCGAAGATTATAATTTTTCTTAACCGCTTTCACGCAATAAGGAGCCATTCGGGGACCCAATTTTTTCTTTCAAACGATTTAAAGATGCAAAAATATCAATTGAGGAACCAGGTGTTCATAAGTTTGCAATTTTATTTCGCATAAATAAGGGCATATCCTCCAAAATCGAAGTTAGTGCTGAGAATGAGTTTAAAACTTATTCTTCTGACCATTAGGTCACAACGGACTGTTACCCAAATTTTCAAGATCCGTTGCCAATATCTTTTAATTTCGAAAAAATTGCACTTTTTATCACGGTTTGGCCAAAATTCAGCCCCTCCGCTATCGCTTCCTCCTGCGTCGGTCCCCTCTACCGCCAAGCTGCCCCCCGTCTCGCCACCCGCTACCTCTCTCATCCCCTCCCCTCTCGTGCTGGGCTCTCGCACCGCTCCTTCACATGTCAAATCGTACGACCCTAATAATAAATTACCTCATAGACCTCAAGTCCGACTCCGCTGAGGCCCCCCACGCTTAGCCACGCATGCCTCCGTACATCCCTCTTCCCTGGCTGCCTGCATTTTTTCTTTTTCAGCGACCCGCCAACAACGGTTCTTTTGCACGGATTTTTTTCTCAAGCATAGTATCCAACCGATTTATCCGAAAATTTCAAACAAGATTCGTGATAGGAAAGATTTCGATATGCGAGCGGCAACGAAGGCGTTTTTGGCGAATCGGATATTCCGAATATACGGGTATATCTATACGGTTTATCTATACCGGAAAAAACCGGTGAATCTTAAATTGTCGGTTTTCCAGTCTTTGGATATGATACGGACTATGATTTTCTACCATTTCTGCTTTAGAATTTTTTTGAGTGACAATTTTTGGGGTCAAAATATTCTACGCGGTGTAATATTGGGCGGGGGAACCCCCCCAAACAAAAGGTCACAGAATTTGATAATATGACCCGCATTGCCTCAGGGTGATGCGGTCAATTACATTGCATATGAAAGAAAATCCCATGACGAATTCCAAATATATATTAAAAATAAAAATAGTACGATAATCTACCTGACTCCAATATCCAACAAAAATTAGTTTATTCTAAGTATTTCTTCTCAACAAGGGTAATAACCAAATTTCCCTGCGGGGGCGTTTCAGCCTCAATTAAAGAAAAATTTAAAAGAGTCTTTCGCAGATTTTTCTCCCAAACAACAGAAAAATTTATCTCAAATTTTTTTTTATTTCTATAAAATTGTCTAAAACACCGCCCGCAAAAAAATTTTCAAAAAGTGCCGAAATAAAAGGGGATTTTATGTTCATTTATTTTAATTTTGGTGGGAAAAAAATGAGCCCCAAATCGGCCAAAAGGCGATAAAAGGAGGATTTTCAGTTTTTTATTTAATTTTAAAAAAAAGTTTAATAAGTAGATCTTTGAGTTCCTGACTTGCCAATGACATTTTATAAAGTAATTGAACAATAACTGATTTTTTCTCCGAACCAAAATCATTTCTCAGCGCTCGAATGCACGCCAAAATAATACCTCCTCTACCTTTGTCGTCTTTTTCGAATTCAAAAACGTCCTTCGGAATTTTTGTTGCAAATTTGTCAACCAAGATGCAAGCAGATATGAGTCCATTTATGCCGCCAGAATTTACATTGATTTCATTACGACACAGTTGAAACCATGTTCTTTGAAACAAATGGTCGCACGAATCGCGTTTGAAAAATTTTTCGGCGATAATTGCCGCTTGTTTTGAGGACTTTGCTTGAAAAATATTCCACATTATTCGAAGGATGTCTAATTGAATCTGGGCACTTAATTTATCACTGTTTTTGGTGAATTCTTCAACCATAAATGTTAAGGTTGCAATTCTATCTTAAATATTTTTGATTATTTTCAAGCAACTCCAAATTATTCTTTTTTGGTGTCAAATTTTAGACGCCGAATATGTCGCTTACCAAAAACAATCATCAAATTTTAAGTGAATTCGGCTCAATCCAGAGACAATTTTTCCCTACTAATTTTTTTTGGGGTTTTTAAAATTATGCGAATTAGCTTACATTAAACATTTTTGAAATATTAGGGGGTCAAGTGTCCGCAAAAAAGTTAGGCTTAAATTCTTGATATAGTACTACCACCCCCAAAAAAACGATTTGGACCGTACCATTTTCTCCTTAATTAGAATATCCGATCCAATCTTTATTTGCGTGTGTCCAAATTAAGCGGGCTTTCTTAATGAGCCAAAAAAGTGTTTTGGTTTTTTTGTCTATACTAAAAAATGAGGGCAACGTTTAATGCCGCCTAATTAATC
>SCLH01062700.1:937-25053 GCA_004367855.1 Oikopleura vanhoeffeni
TCCAATTTTTTAACAAAAACTGAAAATTGGAACATTCAGTTATCTCAGAAAAAAATCGAACAAATTCGGACCAATGCTTTTTGATTTTATCATTCATCGTATATTTGTGCTCAGATTAAGCTATCTAAAAACTTAATCAAATAAGTCGTTTTCAAAAGGCGAATTATATGCAAATTATAACTGAAAATTGGCATAAACGACCCAGCAAATACCGTTGTACAGTAGATATAAACCTAAACCAGTTTTTGGACTATTTATTTAATACAATTATTTTGAAGGCTAATTCTCAAAGTGCACAGTACCTACTGAATTGGTCAACCGATGAAATTAAATTCAAAATACTAGGATTAATATTTTATATATTCTATACTTATATTATAAACAGTAATAAATTTAACTAAAATTTAAAATTTTTACAAAATAAATAATTTTTATTAATAATGGAAATATGAGTTTGCATTTATAAATAATTTAAATTCAATAATTGATTGATTCAATCCTTTCAATTTATTTTGTTATGTGATTCCAATGTAAGCACCATAAATAATAGAATGAAATCAAACATTATAAGATGATAGAATTTGATATGGGTGATTTTTTATACATTGATACTTAGGAGTCCATTTGTTGTTCTTGATTACCACCAAATTTTTTTGTGAGTAATGTCTTGGTATTCATAAATAAAGTTAAAAATGAATAGTATGCTTAAATATCAATTTAGTTATAAAAAGTGATTTGGTAAGCCATTTTCTGGCGACTAGAGGGCTCAAAAAGTTTTTTTAATGCTCAGAATCATTTTCCTTGGGGTATAATTAAGGTGTCCACCATTAATATCGACTTATAGAAATAATCGAATTGGTGGACACCTTAGGTATAATATATTATATAATATACCGTATATTTACCCTGTAAGGTCAAATAATTTAGGTCAACGGTTATGGTTTAGTCAGAAAGTTTGCTGGTTCGCTCCCTAACTATGCGGCATAGTCTATGCATAGTCTATGCGGAAGCTATCTTTTTTGCGTAATATTAACTTAAAGTTACTTTAAAATTGTAATTTTTTTCAACTAAATCCAAGGGTGAAAAAATGCAAAATTTGAACGAATTTCTGGTTATTTTGTCACCAAATTACTCTGTTTCCAAAGTTATTTTTTTTTGCTGAAAACGCCGAAAAAGCCAGTTTTATGACGCTTATCCGCCTCATTTTAATGCGCCTAATTTTCAGGTTTATCCATATATACATTTGTTTGATGGCGCATACTTTCATGCAAACTAGAATTTTTAAATAGTGGGACATAAAACATGGTTATCAACGTTATTAATCATGCGTTTACCAACGTCTCTTTCTCAGCCAGAAAACGTCGATAAATGAAACCAAAAAAACTGATTTGGGGACTTTTGGGAGAAAGACATCGATTTTCAGACCAAAAGCAAGGAGAAGATTCCTTTGCTTATTATTCTTTAAATTTTGCCGCATTTTTTTCCCAGAGCCGTAAACATTTTCGAAAATTTCACAATTAAGGGGCGGTCGTCGCAAAATAAGGCTCTAGCAACAAATTTTCCCAATTTTGTTTGTATGCCTTTTTTATGGAAATATGGAAGATTACAAACATTTGATTACTTGTTTTATTTTGATACATGGCTAAGAAAGCACTTTTTGCCGAGTTCAAAAATATTTCGTATGAAAAAAATTAAATTTTTTTTTGATTTTTTGGAAATTTAAAACATGATTTACATGAAAACGAGTCGGAAATTTAGACAAAACTCAACCCACTAATATGCACGGACTCTTAGAGGAGAAACTTTGTCCAACAGTTTGTACTTTTGCGATAATTGGCCATTGAAGACTCTTTTTCACCTTTAAATGCGACGACCACTCCCTTAATTCAAAAATGGATTTTATTTTTTTTAGAAAATGTCATAGTCTTTCGCAAATCCGTTCACCAAGTAAAAAATCAAATTTTTAATTCTAAGTTGGCTCAAAAGGCAAAACGTAAAATGTAGTTTATTGTGTTATCAACCGAGGTAACAGTTTTTAAGAGCTTTTTGTGGCCAGATAAAACCAGACTAAGAAATATATATGGAGTTCCGTTTACAAATACCAGAAAACCGCAATCTATTTCTTGACACCGATTAAACATAGATCAATTAATTTACAAATTAAATAAAAAATTCAGTTTTACATTTAAATATTTCTGACTCACGGATAATCTTATTTTACACGCTTTTGAAGACTGGTGAGAGGATATTAGCCCCTTAAAAGTTTGAATGAAAACCAGATACAGGAAAAAGGTTCAAATATTTAACATATATTTATTAACATATATATTTAGTACATATCTTTAACGGAGGAAGAACAAGCATTTCTGAGTAAAGGCGGCTAATTAATCCGGCTTCGAAACCGACATCTGATTAAGTAATTAGATATCTCAAACTTAGCACAAATATTTGGTCAAAAAATAAATTAACAAAAAATGTATCCATTTATCCAATTAAGAAAAAACTGATAATTAAACAATTTCACTAATTTAAAAAAAAATCGAAAAATCGGTCGATTCGGACCAATAATTAATTCTACATCTTAATCAGATGAGTCGTTTGTAAAAGCCGAATTAATTCGGATTAATTCGCCGCCTAGGACTCAGAATGCTCAGTCTTCCTCGATTAAAGATATTGCCCTAAAACCCGCGACAATTCTCTCCCGAGGCAAAAACGTGGCAAAGAGGTGCACTCGTGCAAACAGGCAATAACATTCTGGTGCGCGATTTAAAGAATTAATAAAATATTATTTTATAATTTGAAGTCTTATAACCCCAAATTCACAAATAACTGAAAGCCGTTCAAAATAATTTAATTTCATAAACTATTTTAAATCAACAAAACCTCAAAAATTGAAAACGTTTCAAATAATGACGTAATTTTGAACATACACGTTTTTCATTTGTGAACGATACAATTTATTATTTCCCAATATCGTCGAAAGTGCCAATATCGACAAAAGTGCGGAATATCGCCGAATCTTTTATGAAATAAACTTTTGGCGATATTGGGCATTTTCGGCAATTTTGGTACATTCGTCTATATAAAATAGCCTGTAATCATTTAAGCCAAAAATCGTGAAATTGCGAAAAAATTTCCGGTGATTTGGAACATTTAGCGATATTAACCCGGCCATTTGTTACTTTTAAGAACTGGATTGTTGACAAATCCAAAAAAATTATTTTTCTGTTTATTTTTAAAATTTCGTGATTTTATTTCGTCCTTACGAAAATTTGCGATTAAAAATTATATTAAAAATCGTATATTCCGTTTTATCATAAATATCAGATGTTTCAAATGCTGCTTACTCGTAACAACCGTTTTTAACTCGGATTGGTTGGTGCATTTATTCAGAATTTCGCCATCATATCTGATTAAAATTGGTCAAATTAAGCCCCGAAATTGAATAAAGAATTTGCTATTACATTTGATTATTTCATAATTATAAAATGATCTAATTCTACAAGCTTTTTGGAGACTATTAAGCTTAAATATTATGTCAAAATCTGCGGTTTAGAATCGAAAAAAGGAAATTAATTATTCATTAAATTACAAAATCTTTACGAAATAGCAAAACTGAGATCTCACGTTAAGACGGCATTAACATCGCATTTTTTATAAGGCGATTTGGCTTTCATCATTGGTGAAGAATTTAATTCGTAATTTTGAAAAGGCCAGCCATTTTGTCAAATTAGAACTGTAATAATTACGCCCATTTATATCTAGCTTAGATTTATTTTCATAATGAAATTATTATATTTTTCACAAAAAAAGTATTATAGAAAATGATCAGAAAATACGATTTCTTTTTAGACAAAAAAGTTGCAAAGTTCAAAATCAAGTTAATAGTTTCCAACCTCTGTTTAATTTGTATGCAGAAATTTGTTGACTTTTTCGTCCAACGTTTAAGTTTCTAACCGCATGATCAGGTTGGAAGTTAAAATTAAAAATGTTAATTTAAAAAAAGTATTTTGTCTTTTAATAATTTCACTAAATTTTCCGTTTTTTAAAGTAATTCTTGAAAAAAATTAAAAAACATTTTTAGTCGAAATTAGTCTTTATTATTAAAAATATTTTGTCGATTTTTTCGACTAATTTTATGAGAAATAATATCATACACAAAAATTAAAATTAATTAAAAAATTCTTAATTTTCTTCAAGTATTTATGTGTAAAGCATGCTCTCAATCTTAGATTTTTGCTGAAAACCTAATTGACACCGATTATTGAGCTTGTGTAGCTCGAACCTTTGTTGTCGAAAACGCAGTCATCGAAATTGTAAAAACGTTTACTCCAAATCATAGTTTGCTTATACGGTATAATTTATTATTTAAATTTTCTGAAGATTCATTTTTTATGATTTTCGAAAAAAAAAATCAAAATTTTGCTGGCTGCTGATTGGTCGAAAAATAAAATTGCTCAAAATTGTACCAAAATTTTCAGTGTCAAAAACTGTCCCAGGACAAAAAGTTTCAGATTCATGCGACCCTTTTATCGAGTACCTATTGTTTGCGCGTTTGCCCTAGGTATACAACTTGGCGTTTTTCGAATTATTGCTCAAGCTTCAGGTATCAGCAAATCAGACATGAACACCCTTTTAAACGTGAGCGCAAAGTCAGTAGTTTAAAGTGTGTAAAGACTTTCCAGACCAGACTAATAATGTTAAATTTGGACAGGGCAATTTGGACTTATCTAAGAGAAAAGCCTAAAAATATATGCATGAAGGACGTTTCAACCCGTTATTGATAAGAATTGGCTTCTGCAGATAACAAATTTTCTAAAGTGAACACTTTGGATTCCTATGTATTGCAAATTGCAATACATATTATGTAATTTTATCGATACAGTATTTATTTCATTCACACCGAAACATCAAGTTTTAATAAATTTTTTTTTTATTTATGTCTATATTTGTTTTGATGGATTACGAACGTATGCCTCAACGCGGCCAGAGGTGGAGACAAAATTATCAAATTTATGATTCGAGAAGCTGAAACCACGCAACGTTATCACACGTCACAGAAATTTTCAAATTCTGATTTGCGGAACCGGATACATTTTTCTTATTTATTCGGTTTTTGAGACATAAAATATTATATATTTTTTGACCAAAAGATCATTTATTTTGACGTTTCGGCTAAGCAGCCATATGATATGGCTCATATCCCTTTTAAGACATTTTGCTTGATATAGGATGTGCGGGCTGAGGAAGACCCCTCCTAGCCACTCACGAAGCCGCTTTTCAGCCCGAACATCCTAGATTAAGCAAAAGGAGTTAAAGGGTTATTCTGTGTGGTAAACAGGAAAAGGTTAAACGAAAGCTAGATGCGACATTTTTATTAGGCAGAAAACAGGTCTCGCATAAACAATTTGTTGTTTCACGAATTTGGTTCGATTTGAAAGCAAAACACACATTTGTACAGTGTACACTCCTCTAAATGTATGGTAGTCAATGCACATGAGTCATATTTTAAGATGATTTTCTGTTTAAGGAACCGTACGTAATGAACATCGCCAACGTGATAAGATATCAAGTAATAATCATCAAAGTATAATCATAAAATATCAAGTAATAATCATTTGAAAAAAAAAGAGAAAAAAACGGCACGAATTTATTTTTGATTTAATTTCGTTGTAACTGCTGATCGAACACATCTAGAAATACAAAAACTTCAAATTCGGATAAACATTTTCCGAGGAATTTTTTGGCATATTTTATTTATCGTTTACAGCAATACCTGAGAAGTTCAAGTCCACAACATGGCTTCAATCAATAACGCCTCGGGGCAAAACACCAACGCCAACCAACCAGGAAATTCTCGTGTAGGCCGCGTAGGTCGCAATAAAGCGACGCGAAATAAAAATCAAAACAGGGCCCAGAGTCGCTCCCTAACTCGAATCACTTTCACGAATCGTTCGGTTCAAAATGAAGACCAGACATCTTTGGAAGCGGATTCGCCATTTTTGGTCACAACTGGCACTTCAGATTCTGGGGCGTTCCCTAAAATTTTTCGTTATGTTAAACCATATGTTGTTCAATGCCGGGTTGTTAATAATCGCTTCTCTACTTGGGAAAAATTAATTCAAGACTTAGGAATTACAAATTTATCTGAACAAATAAGTCTCCCTACTGGTATTGAAATTATTACGGCCAATGACAAAGAAACTTGGATCAAATTATTGGGTTCTATGTGGTCTAACAGATTCCTTGATTTCTCGTCAGAATCTATGATATTAGCTGAATTCCCCATTTTTCAGTCGTCCGCTTATTATAATAAATCAGGATCGTTTGTATATCACAAACAGGATTTTTCAGAATTTTTTAAATTTTATAAAAACTGGATTGAACACAAAAATTCAACTGAAGAGGCAGAATTCAAATTTTCCTCTGCACAAATTTTTAATGACTCGGTTTATAAATCTTCCGTTCTAGGCCAACAAAGAGAGGTCAGTTATTTTAAGGGGTTGGCGACTGAATATGGGGCTAATGAGAATGCACTTTTTGGTGACAATTTTGAAACTTATCTCAAAGACGCTCGAAATCCCATCGATTATATTAAAACAGGTCAAATCGGTGCTACGACCAATCAACTTATTCAACAGTTCGGCAATGCTAATTTGAAAAAAGAAGATCTCCTCAAATTAATTGCATCTCTAAACCAATCCGTTCTACGATTAGAGGTAAGTCAAATTAACAACAAAATTAATTCACTCACTACGTCATCTTTTAGAACTAGCACTCATAAATCTCCACAAACTGACACCTTCGAGCATAATCCTGATGCAGAATTGTCCGAAACAGTTTCGAGTTTGGACTCCTTTACTAATAAAATTATTGCGTGTGAACTCAAAACTGTAGACTTTCTTAGGAATATGCATGAAATTGAAGTCAAAAACGTAGCACTTGAAATTAACAAAAAAGGCTTAATTTTCTCCAGAATAGATCTCAAACAAAATTCCCTAGACGATTCTAATCTCGACGAAATTGAAGCTTTCATTCAATTGCCCATCGTTAATTTAGGTACTTTAGATGATACACAATACGTATATGATAGTGATTGTGATCTTTCTATTTCAAATATCAAACAAGCTGAAAAAAATATTTTTTTAAATGAAAATTGTTCTGGAGAAGATTCCCTTTTAGGCCCCCCCCCTAGATAGTGCTAGGTTAAATGAACAAATTGAACAAGTTGTTGATTTAACTGATAACACTCTTTTTCCTCAGGTCCTACAATCACCCCCTCATATCTAAAAAAATTTCTAATTCTTTGTTTAATCAAGTGCTACAGCAACACTTTTCTGTGGAACTTTTACTATTAGCTGATATTTGTGATTTCTGCGATAATTTACCGAAATATACTCACCAGATTGAATACAACTCCCTTATATATTGCCATGATGTTATCCGTATTATGGTCATTATGGCAACCCGTTTCAAGATTTTCTATTCCCAACGAAATTTTTACATAAGGCAGGACAATATTTCAGTCAGGTTTGATTTAAGCACTAATGTCAAGATTTATGATTCTGATATATTTGGTATACACATTTGCAAAGATAAGGGTGACGATTTTTATGATAATTCCTTGGACTACTATAATGAGTTTTTATGGTGCTTTGACAATACAGAATTTGTTGACAGCACATATAGATTGATTTCTATTTCTAATTATAAATCGAGGAATAAAATTCGTTACGACCTAGGGCACTTACTTTTAATTATGAAAACAATTTATAACTTTTGTATTTTAAGGAAGGTAAAATATTTCGATGTCATTATATGGCTTTCTCAATTTTTTATTGATATAATTCTGGACAGATTTTCACTCATCACTCCCTGTGATAAACATCTGCACATTCAAATATTGTTATTGAACTTTAGAGTGCATATTTTTAGAAAAAATCACAGAATAAAAATTAAAAATTTGAGAAAATCTACATTTTCTGACGTTGTCTCAGATCGCATTCTAGACAATTTAAATAAGCAATACAAATGGTCCTCTAAATTATTTCATAAAATCAGAAATACAGAGTTTTCTGATGATATTGAAGATATGGAAATACCTGAAATATCTAGACTCCTTGATCAAGAGGTTCTGGATATTTCCGACAGAAGATTTGTATACTTAAATAATTTTGTTGACAACCCGGATACATTCGATCATGGTAACAATCCGGAAAATAATATTTTTGAGAACACTTTTCATCTTCCGGAATTTGATTTAAGTAATAATTTATTAAACAACCCTCAGGGTTACAATGTTGACACATTTGAGGATTATGAGCTAAGAGATTCTTATGAATTATTACCTGAAACTTTGTCGGACACTGCTATCGAACTCGAAGCGACCCAATTTCCTGAAATAATTAACTATTTTTCTCAAAATACTCCGTCTGAAATTCTGGCATATATGCAACAAGAGGTACTTAACTTAGAATGTGAAGAAAATATTTTTTACGTACGCATGTTACCAACTATATTAGAGGACACTGATAGAACTCTGACTTTTCCGGATTCAAATTTTTTAGATATAAATAGTAGAAATTATTTTAACCGTGAGAATTTGCATTCTTTAATCAGTAATCGACCACTTAAATGGCTGGATAATTCGTATATACAAAAATATACCAATCCTCGTCCATTATTAGATTTTCCAATTGACAAAATTAATACAGGCAATTTTTGTGACTTTTCGGAGATTAAAATCATGTCCTTAAATTTAGTACGTATAACTCCGAGGAGATTATTACATTTATATTGGGAATTCCCAAATATAAAGATTTTTTGCTTCTATGAGCTCTACGCCAATAATAAAATTTTGAACGATCTTGACACAGGAGATTTTCGTAAAGTTTTTTTGGATCATACGGATAAATTGAATTTCACTCTTTGCTTAGTGAAAAATGATATTTTTAACTCTTATGAAATACACATTGATAGAAGCTGGTTTGGACCTAACTTATCATTTATTCTTAAGGCGAGGTCAGGTATTTATAAAAGGATTAGAAATGAAACTGATATTGCTTATAATTTCAGAGGCAGTATCAGACTCATTATATTATATAAGTCTCCCAACGAAAAGTCTATGTTTTTTAAGCAATTTTCCAACATTTCCCTGAAATATAACACTAGATATTACATGACAAATTTATTTGAATACTTGATAAAATATAAAGATCAAAATGTAATTATCTCTGGTGATATAAATTTACAACTACACAATCCCAGAAACAGTACTGAACAGTTATATTCTCGAGAATTTACTGAAACAAATTATAATTTGAAAGATTGTATTAAGGGCGCTAAAACTTTTACATCATTAGCTTGGGGCACCCAATCTTCTATTGATATTTTATGGACCATTAATAATTCCTCCAAGAGAAAGCTTTTCACCAAATTCAAGCCTACAGTTTTGAAACCCACCGAAATCCCGTTTTTTATAGCAGATCACTATGGCATCCTATTCTCCCTTAATTTGAAAATCAAATATCAAATAGACGATTCCATTAGATACCGTAGAGATAAAATGGTTAAACCTAAAAGAGGTCAAAATTCTGGGGTATCTCCCTTCACAAAATATTTGGATTCTTTATGGAGACATTCAGGATACATAATTAGGTCGATTAATTCTAACAGTAAAAAAACATTTTTGAATAGTTTTCATAAGGCTATAAGTGTATCTGCTGAATATTCTTGCCCAATAATTGAATTTACGCCTAAACCTAGACCTAATAAACCACTTCCTTCTTGTAATCTTATCAGATTAAAAGAAGCTCTTTATGAACGTTTTATAATACTAGTTGAATTGAGAAGAAATGGCCTTCATAGTGATAGATTATTATCAGATCCAGAGTATTCATATTTGCAGAGGTGTGTTAACCTCCAATCACATCATGAAATTCGCAAATATATATCTAATCTTTTACAAAAAACGGATACAAACAAAATCATATGGAGAACATATGATATATTTAGTGGAAAACGTGACAACATACCTTCGCAAATGTCTGCCGATGGTTTTGCCAAATTGTTTATGAGCAAGGAGTTTTCTTTGAGACCAATTCATCACATTTTTCGACCAGAACCAGACACTATAGAAAAATTTAATTTTAAACCTATGAAACTTTATGATGCAAATAATCCATGTTTATCTGTGGCCCATATAGTTTTGACCAGTGGCAGTTTACATAGCAGAGGTTTTGATCATATAAATTCTCAGAATATGCGATCTTTACCTCTTGATTGGGCAAAATTATTAACTTTATATGTTAATACCTTTTTCAATAGAAATGTTATTTCTTATCCTAAGGTCTTCAGAGATGTTTCTTGTTTTCCGGTCCATAAAAAAGGCCTTAAAGATAAATATGAAAATTACAGACCCATTATATTAAGTTCTGGCCTATGCAATATTGTGGAGGGTGCGGCTAATAAACAAATTTTGCAATATTTTTTGGAAAAAAATCTTTTTGACGATCATTTGACAGGATTTTTGCCTAATTCATGTACCGGTTTTGCATACACCAAAATTGCACACACATATTTAGGATCTAAGAAAAAATACAGAATTATGGCTTTTATGGATGTAGCTTCGGCATTTAACTCATCTCAGAATTCCATAATTCTAGAAAATTTGAACAAAGTGGTAAATAAGAAAGCATTAACTTTCTTTGAAAGTTTCCTAACTCCTACAACTATCCAAGTAAGGGTTAATGGGGATTCGGCTACGAATAATTTCGACTCACAGAGCCGAATGTCACAAGGAACTAGATTATCACCTACTGTATATATCCGTCTCACATCGCATATACATCATAAATTCCCTAACACGGAATCTGTAGCCTTTGCTGACGACACATGTTTTGTAAGCTGTGGGGATACCGAACAAGAGGCGGTCGATGGTATTCTTAATTGCATGAATACCTTTGTCCAAGATTTACTTAAGTTGAACATTTTGGTCAATCACAAAAAAACAGAAATCTTAGCCTCCCCACAAATTAAAAGAAATTCTATACTTTTTGAAGGTTTGAGATTACCTATAAAAAATCAAATTAAATATCTAGGTTTTCAAATTACTGGTACTATGAATAGTGCCCCTTTTTTAAATAAACTTGTTTCCAAGATAAAAAAATATGAATTTGTCCTTAATTCACTCAGATATTATGTTAGCTTTAAAGAATTTGTAATAATGTTCAAAGGGTATATTGTAGGTAATTTTAATTATGGTCTAGCACATATACCTCTTTTGAACAAAAGACAAATCAAATTATTACAACATAATTTAAACCGTATCTTGATTAAGGCATGCTTCATTCACAAAAAAAATATCATTGATAATTTCTCACAATTTGCGCTTTTAAAAACCACCACACTTCAAAGTGCTGGGAATAGACAAAGAATGCTAATCCTGTGTGGATTAAACAAAATGACTATTAAAAATACTCCTAAAAATTTAGCTAAAATAGTTAGAGATGCTTGTGTTAGGGAGGCCTTTAGTTCTAGATTTACTAGAACCTCAGGCTCCCCTAAATACATGCCTCTCAGATCTTTAGATATCAAAAACACATCTCTCAAAGTCCTAAAAATGTTTCCATACACAGGATTACAAATCCTACATAGAGTACCACACAGTATTCAATGTAAATTCCCATCACCTATATATGACAAATATATTCGCAATTATATTAAAAATGTCTGCCAACATGATGAATCCTTACCTGGGATTTGTCCAAACTGCGATAGGGACCGAAGTTGGGATTTGGACACAAATTCCACGACTCCATTTTACGAATTTCAACCCCCACAGAATTTATTGGATCATTTCCATGAATTGAATTCCATCGAATCTTTTATTGAGAATGATCGCACCTATCACCAAAGTGAACATTCCGACACTGAAAACAGAATAAGAAATTTTCTCCTCAGATATGATGATATCTAGAGGAGACATGGTTAGTACCATTTTTAGTTCTCACAGTCACATATATGCCTCTCTCTAGAAACCTTTATCCCCTCACAAAATTATATGATCTTTGAGGAGTTTTTTTGGGGTTACACTCTGGTTAATTACTTCACAAACAGTCTTATCATTTCACATGATTTATGAAATATTTATAATCGAAATACAAAAATGTCTCGTGGGATTTGTATTTGATGGACCCGGAAAATAGATTTATTTGGCCTAACGACTCTTGTAATTATGAATGTTTGAATTTATATTTTTTTAGAGAAAAACCATAATAATTCCCTAAAACTTTTAACTCATAAAGTTAAAAATACCTTGAAATTTGTTTCGAAACACATTTCCAATAAACAATTCTCATTCTAAAATATGTCGCAAAATTTATTATAATATAGGGATTATATGAGATATGTCATCTTATTTTTCAAAAATCTGTTTAATTTGCATATTTTTTAACGGAACTTGTGATGGTGATACTTATCATTATTCACCACACATGAACCCTATGAAGTGTCACAAAACTTTTTTCATTGAACCATAAACCTGAGAATGCTCATGCCAAGACCGTTTTACGATGAAATTTCTAGAAACTAGTTCAGAATGGGGTTTTTTAAAAAAAACCTTGCTCTCATGAATTATGTAGTATTTTCTATCAAGAAAATCACACAAAATTTGAAGAAATTTAAGACCATCTACTTAAAAATTTTTTTTATTTTCAGAGAAATTTAAGGCTTATGAGTTTGTGAAGGAAAACTATATATTTGCAACTTAATGAGACTTTTTCCGGTTAAATTAATTTTTGAAAGAAACCAAAAATTGAGCCGTTTGTCTCACATATTTTTCTTTATTTTAGAAAAAGGGGCGAATTGTCGGGACTTAGGTTTAAAGCGATTATTTTGTGATTCTGAAATATAGGTCACAAAATTTTAAATGTAAGAGAATTCACACTCAAACAATGAAACATATATTCAGATGAGATCAGAAGTAATATTTCAGTAAGAGGTTATTAGCACATAGTGAAAATTAACAATAGATTTACGCATGAAATGAGATAGGTGAACTGTTGTGAGGTTATGTAAAACTTTTTGAAGGATTCGTTCTGGGAATGGGTTTTCTTCATTGGAAATTTTTTACTTGAAGAAATCGACCAATGTGAACTCTGGCTCCCCTGACTCTTCTCGAAAATGTTCTAAATAAGTTGATTAATAAAATTAAAAAAAGAGAATTAATAAAAAAAAAGTTTTAATTAACACAACAATTTTCCTCTACACCACAGATTCACATTTAAAAACACTTAACTTTTTCAAAGTTAATTTAGCGAAATGGATACAATTCATAGGCTAAAAATGTTTTTAAAAAAAAAACATTATTTTTTACAGAATTTGTTTATTTTATCACCATTTTCTATAATTCGCTTTATTTTTGAAAATCTTTTGTCACCGAGAGGGAAATTCAATATTATTTTTGAGGGTTTTTTTATATATACGATCTTCGGAAATGATCATCGGAAACCATAATGCTCCTTTTCAAAATTATAGGTATGACAAATTTGTAATGACATTTAGCACAATCTTAGTATGATCTTAGGACTCTTTCTTAAAAATTTAGGTTTTTCTCCAACTCTTAGAACTAACTATGAATCTTAAAACATCGTGACCAGTTTACTTAAAATTCTTAAGCGAAACAATTTTTTGAAAGCCCTGAATTTTTTTGGGGCGGTTTAAGTTATTGTATGACCCAAAAACGGTGATAATATTCTGCATTTTCCTTATTTTTGGGAGGGATTTTTTTTGATCGTTAGAGGTTCGCCTAAATTTTCAGATTTGCACTTACCCATCGAAGCTCTATGAATTACCATCATTATTTCTCCTTGCTGCAGCATCAGAAGCTCTCTTCTCATATTTTCGGTCGCACTATTCTGTATTTCATTGTAGTTTCTCCGAAACTCTTCTTCCACTTTTTTGGTCCACTCAGATTTGATTTTATCACCAATTTTTGACTTTGAATTCACCGCATCCTGTACGAATTCCAGGAAATCCTTTTGATTTGATAATAACTTTTGTATCTGTACACGTTTTTCTTCGGCTAGCATTTCCATTTTTTCGAACGCTCTGAATTGATTTTTACCTAATTTTGAGTTTGTAACATCTTATTTCTGTTTTAGACACTTCAGATTTTGCTTTCTTAACTCGTAGACTCGATTTCCGGCAAGTAGTGTCTATTTTTCCGTTTTTTTCTTTATTTTTTGACTTAAAGTCTAGAACATTTTTTATTTTTAGTCGAGCCTACGAGTTGAGAAACGGAAAAATGAAAAATGAAGTTTTGTAAGATCATAAAACTGTTTTCTCAGCATAAAACTAGAATAAAAAGCTCAGACCAGAACAGAAATTTTTTTGGTTCTGTTCTTTATACATTTTCACAGAGGTTCAGAAAATGGTGGATTTATCACAACACCAAAATTCCATTCAATAATGCACCAAATGATTTAATAATGCATTTAAGATCAACTCCCGAATAACTGAAAAGCTAAAACTACAAAAATAGAGTTTGAAATTTTTTTCCCATAAGGACACACTTGCATAGTTTGATTCCGCCTTGTCTGATGAAATTACTGGTTTGATTTCTCTCATACCACAAAATTTCAGTGACAAAATCAGTCTAGTTTTACTTTATCAGAACAGACATTTTTAAGAATGTTACTAAATGTTTAACTCGGAACGGTATTTTTTTCGTCATATAACGAGTTGTGGGGCTTGTGGGTTTTTTTGAGGTGTATTTACGTGAAGAATTCATGAGTGTATTTACAGGTGTGATGCAGGTTTAGGACATAGTTCTTTAAGAACTGTTAACATTTACAATTGCTTTTTCAGTTTTTACAGACGTTTATCATAACTTTGGTCATTAATGATTAGGTTTACATTTAAATTAATTTTCAAATTAATTGTAAAATTTTGTAAAGAAATAATACAGGAAACTATTTGCGTCACTCACTTTGGAGGATTATTTTCTGTCAAAGACTTAGTTGGGGAATTTACTCTCGTGTCAAAATTCAGGATATGGTTTAATTAAAAATAGCACACAGTTTCCTCACATTATAATAATTTGAAAAAGTTTTGCGTAGACGCATAATATTGCTCATTACTGAATTCGATCACTGACTCAAAAATTAAAATCATTAATTTTGTAATTTCATATTTTTAATATCTTAAACTTTACGTGCCAAGAGTGTCGCTTCACCTTATTTCAGAGGTGTCTTTAGATACACAAGGGGTGTCTGTTCAACATCCGCTCATTCTATTTGATACTTATTTTTATGTTCGAAGATTTCACAAGACCGAGAAACACAGATTTCGACGGAAACATTTAGAAACAATAAATTTTTGCAAATCTTTTGAGTTTTCTCACTGAGAATGCCGTTCAAAAAGCCGACAACCTATTCGACCAGCTCGGCCTCAACCAATGCAATGTACTCGAATTACGATCCGGAACGTCACACACGTTCCGACGACACCAGTTTTAATCAAAAAGAACTTGAACAATACGGTTCTGATCGCTCTATTTTTACGGTTACTACGGAAATAATTTCTGAAAACGAAATTAAATTATCATCAGAATTCGGAGTTTGGACCTGGGTAAAAATCTCTCATAGTAAAAAAGATGATCTCCTTAAATATAAGGCAGATCTAATTGAGAGATACATAGATATACCAGTATCCCTCCGTATTCTAATTAACGAACAATTCGAGTACATTCGTCACGTTGTGGCTGATCCTAACCGAAAATAAACTTTACAAGTGTAAAGTTTATCACAACATAGATTAAAATTGGCCAGAAAAAATGAAAAAAAAAGATTTCGAAACTAGTCTACGAAGAACTTCTCTGAACGGAGATGGTGCCTCAAGAAAAAAGAAAAAAATAGAAAAACGGCCTTTTTTAAGGCTAAAACTTCTGAGAAGGGGGTGGGAAAGTTTTTTTTTTGCTTTTTTGTATTTATCTCTTTCCTGTCAAAATTTTTGGAATTATGGTATTATAAATATGATCCTAAATTTCCTGGAAAATTTTTTTTCTAATGAATCACAACTAAATTAAAAAGCTGTGGGTTCTTAGACGGAAATCTCTGGGATCTATATAAGGAGGTTTTCTCCCCTCTTTTCTCTTGAGGCTTTCTCTGGTTTGGGGAGGTTTTTCCGAAACTTCACACGTGTTCTTAAAAATACCCCACACCCCGTGATATCTTATTTAGTGGGCTTTCCGGTCGAATTGGAAATAATTATATGAGGAAAATTTTTTTTCTCCATCATTATTGAAAAATTGCATTTAGAAACGCACTTAGCACTACAATGAACTTCTGAATCCCTGACACCCAACATTTGCATTTTTTTTGGAAAATGTAAATGTTTTTATGTGTAGGGTTTGGGGTTTTGCACAGCGTGGGTGGTTTTTGTATACTAAAGGCCCAAGGAGACCAGATTCTTAAAGTTGAGTCTATTTGAAAGCCTTTCATTATAGGCAACAGACAACAAAGATTGTGAACTTCGTGAAGACACATTTCCACTTTTTCCAGGTTTTCCTCAAGTGTGAAGATTTGTCCGTCTTTCGTAATAAAGAACTGAAAATTTTCAATAAATAAATTTACTTAATTCTAAAAGGTGGAACTCATGTAATCTTCAGAAATAACAAAAAAAGAGTACCGATCTACAATAGGTTTTTGCAAAAGGGTAAGTTAATTTAATTCGAAATAAATCTTCTCAGAATTATCCAGAAGACGTAGTATTGTTTCAAAAACTACAATGCATCATGCCTTTGAATTTATTAAATCCGTTACAAGCACTGGCTGAACAGATAAAATTATTTTTTTTTGAATTTGATTTTCACAGACATTTAGTTCATCGAAAATTTAACATCATAAATAATCAAAGTTAAATATTCCCTGAGATGACTTGTAATCCTCCGAAAAGGTTTTTTTGAGAAACAATCGACTTACATAAATTCTGTGTTATCAAAAAAATAAAAATAAAAATAAATTTTTTTGCACTTGAAATTGTGCCCGAGGGGGTTACGGTTCTTTTTTATTTTTTTTGACAGATTCTCTCACTGATATTAACGAAACCAAAAATTCCACAAAAATTTTTTTTCTAAAATAAACCATATTTCGGGATTTGGCGTTACGCATAATGTTCCGATCCACAGCTTAGATTAAAAAGGGGTATTTATACCTCTTTTAGAGTTTTTTACCAAATAATAGCGGAAGAATTATAGTTATTTTCAAAATTTTTACAAAATTCCGTTAGTACGTTTTTTTTGGCGTAAGTGCTTATTTTTCTCGGAAAACACACGGAATCATTCGCTTCCTTTAAGGGGTCACCTGGGATGGGTTCACTCATTTCTGATAATCACCCCCCGCACAGTTTTAATTACTTAATTTGCAAGAATTTGGTGTACGACCACTCGAAACAATCAGAAAAGTTCTGAATGGTTTTTATTTTTTGCTTTGTCGATTAGGAAATGAATTACGACCTTAACTCAAAATCACGAACTAATTATGATCTCGAGAATAAAATTTCCTGAGAGAAGCGTTTAGAATTTTTTCTCAAAAATTACCTCATTTATGAGTCGCGAATCGGTGAATCTTTCTAAGCTGGATACTACTCCATTCAGTTCCTTTTTTAATACTTTTAGAAACAGTATAAATTCATCGGTATTTTCCACGTTGATTGTCACTGCTTTGAGAAAGAACCAAGTTCTCCAGGAATGCACCTACTAAAATGTCAATTAAGATTATCCTGAATAATTTCTAATATGTAATTATTAGTTTCAAAGGGTGTCATAATATAATTTAAGTAAATCACATAATATTTCGAAACAAAAATTTTTTTTACGAATTCTTGAAAATTCAAAAATGCAGAGAAGAATTATATACGTGAATTTCCTGAGAGGTGAAATCAGAATATAAAGGATTTGGGCTCTTTGGAATTGGGCTTTTTTGCTTTCCTGTATTTTATGACAAAATAATAATAGCCTTGAATCCTTTTAAATAATCAAGACTCAATTAAGTCACATCGATTCGCCCCAATTACTAAGCGTTTACGACTTGGTAGAAAGCCCGCACTTTATGATAAAATTCTCATTTTTGAAAATTTTTTAAGCATAAGTAGAATTTATTATTATATCAGCGGCGTGATGACTAATTTGTTTGTTAAAACGAGACTTACTGTTTTGAGGAACCCTTTTATCAGCAATCTTTCGCCAAATCCGCTTTGCATACCAAAACGACTGTTTTTGATTAATCTTGAGTTGAACTTTATTGGAAAGCTGAAAACAATATGTAAGTGATTGTAAAAATTTTTTTTTCCCAAAAAGTAAACAAATAAATTTTTTTTCTCGAATTTTCATATCTAGAGATTGAGAACTAAGAACCACTCGCACATGGATGATCTCATTATAATAATGGATGATCTGGAAATTAGTTGAATTTTGAGAAAAAAATTTTTTTTACATTTAATGTAGCATTTGCCTGTAAATGTGATTTTCCAATCTTCGATTAACACCGTGGACCAGACGCTCGTTTGTCAGAAAATCGTACAACATAGGACTTAAATTGTAACTATCTCGGAACAGATTGAATTGGAACACATCCCACACATTTGACATTCTTAATAAATTCTTTGAATTAATAACAAATTAATTCTTTCATAAAAAGGAAGAATCTAGAAATTTAACGCTAACTCGCTGATCACAAGAAGTTTTCATTTTTATTGAAACACTATTGTCAGAATCAATTAATGAATTTGAGAAATTAGTGTTTTAGGTCGATCTCGTTGACACTGTTCTTATATCACGACCTTAAACTGTAAGCATAAAACAAAGAGATAAGGTTTGAAAATTTTTTTTGATGAATGGGACAAATTAATGGTGAAAATACTAATATAAAACACAGTGTACGATTCCTTATGAAGTTAATTGAGGTTTTAATCTGGAATAAACATCCTATGGGATTCAAATCTTGAATTTACAAGAATTTTGTTCGCGAACGTTTTTTTTAATTTTTATCAATTTAATAAATTCTGAGATTTGTCGCATCCGGGGAATTAAGTATTTGGTTTTACTGAATTCCCGTTTTTTTTCACAATAGAACACTTGAAAACAGACGCGTTGAAAAGATTTTTTTTTATCAATTGTTTTGTGACTCCCCTCCCAGACTCAAACGATGTAGTTCACTGCTCATTTCGCCGTGCAATTTGGTCTTTATTTTTCTCTCCATCTCTTTTTCCCTTCTGCCCAATTCTTTCTCCTTTTTCTTTACCATGTCCTTTTTGCGACTTTTCCGTTTCTGGGACTAGAATTAAAACCTTAAGACTTAATAGTACACATAAAGAGTAAACATTTAAGAAAAAACGAACATTATTTTTCAATTACACAGGAGGACTGTACTTCTATTTCTCAGAAGGTTTTTTCAAAATGCATTACTAGAGTCTACGGGGGTTTTTTTTAGAAAAAAAGTAGTTTTTTTAAAAAATTACAATGTTCAATTTAACAGATAATTAACATAATCATTACTTAATCAACCACACCCAAAGAGATGGGGGACTTAAAAATTTCATTTATTTAAAAGAAAGATCATAATTTAATTACCATATATGACATAGCGGAAACCATTTTTGATATTCGGGAGGAGGAGGCCACATTTCCGGTTATTACATGAGGGGTTGATACGCGGGAGGATACAGACTTTAAAATTTGCTCTGGCCGATTGTCGCTATCATTTTCTTCACTTGCTTCGAATACTAGAATTTTCTGTTAATTGATAGGACAGAAACATAATATCCATTATATTTAAATAAATTATTTATCTACAAGCATCTAGAGAAACAATTTGGTTTTTTTAAACAAACAACCATCTCACCAAATTTAAAAGTCTACCCAAAATTCCAGTTAATTTTTTAAAATTTTCGCGAGGCACTGGGGAATATGGGTGACGGTCTTTGGACATAATTTTCAAACAAACAAGGACTCACTTCCTAAATAGTTCTTTGGGGGAAACTTTAAGAAATTTGCTTATCACGTATTTAGGGACTTATAGTTCACCCATATTTTTGCCACTGAAAATCGTTTTTATTTTTTTTGAATTATATTCCATGCAAATTATTTATTCAAAACAAATTCAAAATTCGTAAAAGGTCTATTTTAGGTTTAAAGCAACACAATCCCGAAAACTTAATTAATATAACCAAGATTTTTTTCTCATTTATCGCATGAAAGTTACGACGGCTTGAATCTAATTTAATTTCACACCTTGAGTAAATACTCCTGAAACTCATGCTCCCTTTTTGTACAGAAATATAATCACACACCTATTTTGTAAATGCCTTATATGCTTCAGATTTGTGACGATAACAAGATTTTGTAAGGTGAAGTTTTTTGCGGAAATTTTTTTTGGGTTGTTTTTTGAGATATTTACAAGCTTTCAAATTAAGTCTTTAGTTTTAGCGAATTTTGATAGTCGATTCTGGCTTTGAAGAGCCGGGTAAGCCTTTTTGAACCCCATTCTCTTTTTCCCTTATCTACTTTTCGCAACATCTTTAATAACTCCGATGTGGAAATAGTTAACAAGGGCAGATAGGGCATCTTTTCAAATCCTTTTATTTCCCGATACTCGGCGACATTAGGTGACTCCTTGGAATTCTCGTAATACCAAATGGGTCTGGAGTGTCCGAAATCAGGATCATACTCGTATATAGGGACAAGATTTTTTTCAGATTTCAAATTTGCAGTAACTATCTCCCCGTTAAACACGGATTGATTCACTTTTAAATAGTTGCTGCCCCCTGGAGCATAAAATGGAACATGAACATCGGAAAAAACCAGATGGGAGCTCATAACTTTTCGACCTTAAAAATAAGAACAAATACAAAATTCCAAATTGTAGTTCGGAAACGTCGTAAGTCTGTATTAGCTTTTTTTCTCTGGAAATTTTCTCTACTTTGTTACACGATCGGGATATCACTATAAGGTTTTTTATGCTAGGGTTGGTTTTTGATTATCTTGCGAGGTGGTATTTTCTGTTGAGAAAAGTTTATGGGCTTTCGGTCTTGTTTCAAAATTTTTTTTCTGTATCTTTGCCCATTGGCTGAAATTTACTACAAATTCATGAGATCTCATGAACCATTTTGGAATTTTCCCGTGAAATGACACGTAGATCGCATAATAAACCGAAATTGTAACATTCTAAATTTCAACGAACTTACTTATATTTTGATGCGCAGTCAACACAGTCAGTTTGGGCATCTTTTTCGGTGAAATCAGCTCTGATTCATCAGTTCCTGTTGTGGTGCAAGCGGCTCTTTTTCTCAGATTTGCAATTTGGGAGACAGAGGGCTTCGGAGTTCGAATCTTTTTTGTTGAAAAGTTTCTTCGTAGTGATGGTCGTTCAATTATCTAGAAAGTTTTCATAAAATTATCATAAAATACCCACCAAAAACAAATTGTGGATCAAAAAGTTAGATAAAATACAAAACCCATAAAAATTTGTTTAAACATTCAGCACAAAAGCACTGATTAAACAATAACAGTTGCCAATATTGTTACTTTTGCATTCTTACTTTGTTTACCTAGTATTAAATTTGAAGAGAAAAGTTTTTTTTACATAATTAATTAAAAAATTAACCACCAAGTTTTTATCATTTTGTGAAAAACGATATAAAAATAGGACACCCCGTTTCTCCTACACATAAACCAGCATCAAATTATTCAATGGTTATTTAACATACTTCAAACATTCATGTTTGAAAACATACATGTAGGTTACTGAAATAGTAGGTTTACCGAGATATCACATTTACACAATGACTGATAAATTTACGGTTGTAAAATTTTTTTTGTAAATTTGCGACCGTTTTGTCCTCACATACATTTTTAAGACCTTTTGATAAAAAAGTAGAAACTCAAATTTTTTTTTCACAATAAGCATTTTGTCCTAATTCTGAAAACTAAGGTTATTGAAAAAAACGAGCTGATTTGAAACATTTTATGGTGGGTTTTTCTGGGTGAAAATTTTTTTAACTCATCCCCACCGAATCTGGACACAAATTATAAATACTAAAAGCTCACCTCTTTTTTATTATAATTACCAGGGACCAGGACCTCACCAGTCAATCGAGAATACAGCAAATTTTTGACTTCACCGCTATCCACGATATTTGTGCCAGCCTCCTTAGTCAGCTCGATCAATTTAGTCTCATCACCATTTTTCCAGGTCTCTGAAAAAGATCGTTAAAATTTGATTGAGATTTTTTTTTCACTCTTAATCACAGGACTATGCAAACATTTTGCAAGTTTTTCCCAGAGAAATAATAACAGACACCGAGTGTTCAAAGCAAAAACTTTTGACGCAATTCAGAATGTTCTTAGAAAATAAGGAAAAAGTTCTGCTGTTTTTTGATTTGTAATTAAATATAATTGCGCCTAATAAGTTTTCATGATGTATTAATTCGCTTTACCTAAGAATTTTTCGTTTTTGCGTTCGTTGGGCTTCAGTTCACGCATGTACTCACACAGGTCTTCCAATCCGATCTCTAGAATATTTTAGGTTCATATTTGTATTGTGGATGTATGACTGAGATTGACCCCACTGGGTCCGATCTCCTATTTTTTTTCAGAATGATCAGTTGGGATCATATTTCAGTTATATCCTCTATGGACATTTCATGTTTTTTCAAACTGTCCGCTATTATAACATTTAAATATCAAGACCAATTTTGATATAATTGTGACTTTAAAAGCCCAGGAAATTTAATCTAATCAATTTGGTTTTTCAGCACATACTACAATCGCGTTTCCACCTCCTCGTGGTACTGGAATTGAGATAAAAAAGTCATAAGTGACAATAAAACTTCTATATGATCGGAATGTTAGTAATTTCTTACCAAATTCGGACTCCCTTGACATGAAATTTCTTTTCACTTCTCCTTGAATGTACTGGGCATCATTTTCGTCGATTTTTGCTATATATTCTCCGGAGAATTTTGACGGTTCTGATAATTTTTCTTCAGTCAGTTCCATTCCAGTCTGCAACCCTAGACTTATCCGCTCCAAACAATCGGATTTTACCTATTAGGACACAATTTAATAATCAACATTCTCAGAAATTTTGCGGTGTATACCGCTACATTCAATATTAAATCTTTTTATATTTATCTAAGTTGAATAGCCGCCTTTAAGTTTACGATAGTTGTTACAAAAATATTTTTATGTTGGAATCCGGGACTATATGGTTCTGGAATTTATTTTAGTTTTGAATAAATATTCGCAATCACAACAACCACTATAACTTTTTTCAAGACACAATTTATACCAAACATTATGGTATTCACATCTTTACGGCTTGAAAAGCTTCAAAGAACCCTGTGAATTTAGAAACATGGCGGAGTCTGCCCACAGTAATTAATTTTCCAATTTATTATAAATAACCTGGGAGGCTTTTTTATATATTTTTTTGGTTTTAACGTGAATATTCATATAAATGTCCTATTTCATTTCTCCTAAAAACGATGAATAGTCTCTAAAAAGTTGATATTACCTTTTTTAAATCATTGACGGTTTTGGACATATCAGCATTTTTTATGGCTTTATCCAATATTTCTTCAACTACAGATTTGATAGTTTTCTGCAGATCATCTAAAAATCACAAAATTATAGAATTAACTGTCGGACATTTAGATTTTTTTTTTTTTTGTCAAAATTATAAGGGATCTTAGTAATAGACTAAATGTGTCATTTTTACCTATTGCGTCTGCGGTGCTCATTGCTATTATTTGTCTACTTTCCATCTGAATGAGCTTGTTTGACACTTTCTTCAGACATATCAATTGATCTCGAATTTCGAACGAATTGATACAAATTCCCTCTAGCATGGATAACACAGTCTGCAATACATCCTATAAAAATAAGCACATTTAGACAATTGATTTTTTTCGGACACACAAGATTTTGAAAGATTTGTGCAGATGAGGTGTTCCCTTTGAATAGACTGGTTTCCAGGAATTTTCACAGGTTTTTAAAAAAAAAAGAAAGCTTTTTAAGCTTCCCCTTAAGGGTATGGTGGTTCCTAATTTGACACATT
>SCLH01062703.1:0-12790 GCA_004367855.1 Oikopleura vanhoeffeni
TTTTTATTGCGATTATTTGAAGATATAAATCGGCAGGATTGTTGATATAACATTAAAAAGCGAAAAATTAAAATGTCCTAAAAATAAAAAAAATTTTGACATCTGAGTCATTCAAATCTAAAGGGCGTGAAAAATTTTGGGGTGTAATTTATGAATAATTTTACTACAATTCGAATTACTTGAACAGTGGCCAATTTCTTCGACAGGCCTTACAAATCTTCGCGCTCGTTGAAAGTTTAATTGCGCATCCTCCGAAGGAGAATATGTAGATTTTTTATTTTTAACCATTTTTTCAGCGATTCGGTATTCCTAAATTGCGTATGTGCGAATATTTCGAACAATTAAAGTTACCTTCTTTGATCGAGAAAGAGACTTAATAAAAAGATTAATAGAAGATTTATGCGATTCTTAATGGTTCGTTGTCATATGGACAAAACCCTTTGCATTTAAATTTGTTCATAAAAAGTAAGATTCGAAAATTTTTCAGTGCTTAAGGGAGTGGTTGTCGCTGATTTTCCTTGTTTTTAATGCGGTTTCTGGCTAAACTAGCAAGCTTGGAATTCAAAAAACTTTTTTAAAGTAAAGAACAACTCTTCGCAATCATTTTCAGAATTTCAGTAATCTGATACTATCCAACCTACGCACTCACATGAACGTATAGTAAACCTTACCAAAAACAGTGCGCGGGCGTAGGTCATTATGACCTGGTCATATTACAATAAGTGGTGAATTATTTTCGACACTTGTACTTCACGTTCAGAAAGTTTTATAATACCACCTCTACCAGTTCATCAAGAAACCATTTATAAAAACTTCAAAAAACAGCTTAATCAGCAACAACCACTCCCTTAACAATAGATCATTTTACAACTTTTTGATATTTTGGCTTTTACGCTTCTTAATTTGATTTTAAGTTATATCCCGTTGTGACAGAATACCGTATCTCGAAAGAGACAAAATTGGTGTTTTCGCGCCTGCCTAATTACTGTCGAGCAACAAACCAAATCGGTTTTGTTGCTCATTCCTATTTCCCGTTTTAGAGAATCACACCAATAAAATATGAAATAATAATACATTTTGTTGTTCATTCTTGTGTCAGTCAGAACCCGCATTTTAATCCTGAAAGCTTGCCCAAAGTGGCAGTATAACACCGTTATCACACTTCGGTTAGAAAATGCTGTTGAGAGTTTAAAAAAAAAAGTGTTCCAGTTAGGGCGCTGTGATCCAGTTACGCCGCACCCCTATACTTTTGCTGAGGTCTTTTTTAAGGTGGGCCACATTAAGAGGTATCTGGTCTAACTCAGAACTTCTGGGAGAAGACTAGATAGCGAAAAACTGTTTCTTGCATCTTAACCGAATTTGTAGTTATGAAAAAAAAATTTGACTTCGTAAGTTGATCGTATTGATTCGTATTTTTATCACGTTAGGTTTTTCGAAATATAATCTGGTTCCACATTTAGAATTGGAAAATGTGATAATCAAAACAAGTCTCATCTCAAATTCCTCTTTAATATGTATCAAACGCCATAATAATTTGAAGCAATTCTTGAAACCAAATAAAAAAGTTCGTTAGAAAAAAATTTCTGCAATTCTGCATTTTTGGGACTTTTCAAAAATATATCCATAAGTTTAAAAACCACCGTTTTTCACTGTTCCAGTTAGGGACACATTGTCCGACCCCAAAAAAGTGTTCCAGTTAGGGCGCTCTGTTCCAGTTAGAGATGTTCCAGTTAGGGAGCGATGACTGTAATAGAAAAATCTCCCAACAGCAATTTCTAATCAAAGTGTGATAAAGGGATATGAACATATTAATTCGCCAGGACATTGTTTTTTTTAGGGACTCATACAAATAGTTACCTGAAAACATTGAGATCACTAATAAGAATTAAGACCTCAATATTTTAAACAAAAAATAAGGATATGCATAAATTTTGACAATAATCGACTAATTAAATTTATTTCTATAAAATCTGAACAAAATAAATATATTATTTAAGGAGGTTGTAGGGTCTTCAATTTATCTTTTAATCGATGACGGATGACAACTACATTGATATTTAATTGAGTTAATCGGAGTCAGTTAACCTCTAAAAAATCTGAAAAAAATTCCGAAAAATTTTTCAAAGTTTTTGAAAGGCAGAAATTGTGATTATCTTGAACATTCAAAAATTTTTTAACTTGAGCTCAGGCGCGCCTCTTGTCGAAACCTCAAAAAATGAGTCTACATCAAGCTGGTCAATTGTCTGAATATTAATATATCTCAATTTCAAATAGTTTCTATGTAAACACATACCGCTATTAACTTTTCACCCAAAAAAAACTATGTGCAGATGATTTTAGCACTAGATTTTTTTATTTTTAAATGAGTCTAAAATGTCTTGGCTAAGAGTATTAAATGGTTTTTTGTGACTTGGTTTAAGCTAAAAAATTTGAACTTGCAGTTAAAATTAGAAAACAGTAGTTCGGTTGATGTCGGTTAACCGGTTGGTTATAGCAGATAACAATGTCCCATGAAAGTTTCTTAATTGTCGAGTTCTTAGCTTCCGCAGTATGTAACTGAATTGTTTCTATCATGACCCATAAAAAATTTATAAGCGTTTTAAAAATCCAAATATTAGATTTGAAGACCCTACAACCTCCTTAACTCGTAAACTTCGATTTGGGCAAAATATTTTTGATCCCGAGTGCGGTGGTTAAAGATCAGTTAATTCATTTTTACTTTAAATCAAACTAAGCATTTTCAAAATCAACCACGTTTCGGTGGTGCAATAAAAAGGATTGCCAGCGCAAACAGTTGTTAATTTGAGGAATGAAAATTTCAACGATAGCTACTGACAACCATTTTGAAACTCGAAGATATATTTGAAAAACTAGAATTTTAAATTAAACTAAAATTCCATGAGAAATTTTTTCAAAACAAACTTTGTTTATATGTTTCTAAGAAATTAAGAGTACACATTGTAAAATACGAAGCATTATTTTATGCATCGGATACGATTGAAATGGGCTTTGCTGTCGGTGCTGCTCAAGAGCAGAAAACTTGAATAGAATTATCTAGAATAATCGGCAAAAATTAATTAAGTTTACAGTGCTATTTCATGGTCCTATTACTGAAAACAGGAGGAAGTTGACCATAAAAATTTATAAAAACGGAATTTTTGCTGAATATTCTGATTTGGGCGAGTCTCGATTTTGATCACATGAAGTGTTTTTTTCAGTGAAAGAATGGAAGGATTTGAATCCTCAGACTTGAATGAAATTTTTAGCATTTCGCAAATTTCTTTTTTGACCTTGAGCCACCAGGCACCAGCACAACATTTTGCATTCTCATGATTTCGAGGGATTTTTTTTCTGCTTCTTCTCTCCGAATTTCTTCCATTTTTTTAGAGATCATTTTCATTCTATCAGCTGAAGTAATAGTAGAAGCTATTCCAGCATATGAAAAAACTTCTGCTTTTTCACCCGGCAGAGGAGTGTGATTTCTCTCATTTTTTTGCTGGTCTTCTTCTTGCATTTCTTCAGCCCAATCTATCATTTCGTCCGATGATTCTGAAAAATTCGAATTCATTGCTGCCGGAGAGACATAAACAGCGGTTTTTGGTTGGTCAGAATTATCTGAAGAATTACTTAGCAAAGAATTTGTCTCAGAACAGCGTACACCCTCTTCTGAATCTGTTTCCATTTCTTCTAAAACTTGATGTAGCTCATTAAGAGGTTGTTCTTTAAGAGTTCGATTTCCTCGGCCGCTATTCAAGACCCATTCCTGGACAAAATCAGTCTGGCTATCATCCATTTCGGTCTTTTCTAGTTCAGCTGAAGGATTTTTCTTCGACTTTTTTGACCCACGGGTGCCCCTGCGAGTTTTTCCTTTTTTAAGTGTATTTGTGGACTCAGTCTCAGACATTGACATTTCTGAAAATTCGGAGACCGAAATTTCCGAGACTGATTCTACCGTGGTATTTTCACTTGCACCAGAGTTTTGACGAGATCTTTGCACTCGACGACCCCCTCTTCTACAATTTGAATTTAAACTGGAGTCAGTACTGTATCCAGAAGTTGAGTTATATCCTTTACGGTCTTCGATGGCGAGTTTCGCTTCGACTTTCTTTTTGATCGTGATCCGCGACGCGTCCTAAATGTTTTTAGTGTTATGAAAAAAGATTGCTCAAGCAAATTCTGTTCATTTTTTATCTAAATTTGGTTTAAATTTTTTAGCTTTTTTTTAATTTTTATCAGAGGTTAATTAGCGTGTAAATGTTAAACCAGACCTGCTCGATTTGAGAAGTACAGTTTGCGTAGAGTTTTTCAATTTCTTCCAAGCTTCCTACGAGATAGTCCATTAAACATTCTGCATTTGAGATTGTTGACTAATAAAGGTCAAAATTTAAGTTTTATATCCTTTTTTTTATATCTTTTTATTACACTTTGCTTAGAATGCGTAGCCACTACTCATTTTAACGTGTGATTTTAACGTTGTGGCTACGCATTCTATGCGAATTATTATGATTTTTGAAATATCAATCATTCTTAGCAAAAGTCTGGGGATGTTCCTCGGTTTTTGTACCAGTTACTTCAGCGATCCCTGATGCTATTATCTAGAAAAACAGCAAATAATTTTTGACCTAAACTTTGTTCCAATAAAAATTATAACAGTATTTCTGTTAATTTCATCTTTTGACATCGAAGTCTTTCCAAGGATCGATTTGGTCTCCTCATCTGATGGAAATCGAACTTTGACAACTTTTGATTTGTCAATAATTTCTTGAATCTGTTTTCCTTTTTGTCCGATAATTCTGCTTGTCAGATTTCTTGCCACAATGTAGTGGTTTTCATGAAATTCTAATAAGTCTCGGGCAGTTTTTACAACTTCGATGGTTTCTCCAGTGATCGAAATTTCGCATTTTTCTTCATTTAAATTTATTTCTTTATGGATTTAACATATTTACGCTTTAAGATTCTTGATTTTGTAAATAATTTCAAAAATAAAAAATGATTATCCGATAATACCAACAAAAAGTGTAATAAAATCGATAATCATTATCGATTTTATTACACTTTTTGTTGGTATTTTCAAATAAATTCAATCATCTTGAAAGTACCAAAAAGGTAAATTGTCATGCAAAATATCAATATAAATATATTTGCTAATTTATCACTAAAAAATAAGAAAGGGCATATGAAACTGCTTGTACCGTTATTTTGTAAATATAAAATTAGAATTCGGTTTAGTTTTGTGGCCCATGTTATCAGCTCTTGTGGCGCAATGGATAACGCGTCTGCCGCAGAAGATTCCAGGTTCGAATCCTGGCAAGGGCTTACTTTTTATGCTTTATCTAACAACTTTTTATTTGGAATTATCGTTGATAAGCCAAAATTTTTAGAGATGGCTCTTCTTCAGATTTATCATCTGTTTTTAACGAGCAAGCGTAGATTTTTCTGCACACAGGAGTTAAACTGTGTCCTCCAAGATGTCTAACGGATGAGTATATTATTAGAACCATAGGTAAAGTATGAACGTTCAGGCCCTCAACTTGAGGGTGCTATATATATGGAAAACTGGAATGATGTTATTTTCTTTAAAAAATGTCATTTTGTGATGGTCTAAGCGGTCATATCTTCCGGAATACGGGACAAAAAGTAATTTTGTTATACTTTTGAAATCCCAAGACTTTCAAAAACACGCTTGTGTCTTTAGTTTGTGATTTGAAAAGTCGATTTTTACCAATCAAAAATCATGAGCACGAAAACCGATATGTCAGAATGTAATTCAATAAGCTCGAAAATTCTATATGTTAGAGTGTAATTTCGTCGGCACGTGGGGGTTGACATAAATTATGTCACATAATGTATAAATGTATTCCAATATGAAATTTCTTGCGTTTATCGACATTTGTTAGTTAAATCATTTCCTGTGATGCCTCTAAGCGCCTTCGCTCGTCTGACATTGATTTTTTTGTGTCCCGGTACCAGTTTAAATAATTCTTTTGAGATTTTGAATGTTTCTCGGACGGTTTTAGGAATTTCTTTTATTTGACTATTTCGGAATTCCGCAGCTTCAAACGATTGGTACATTTTTTCATAAAGTTTTTGCAAATGAAGATCTCGTAAAACTTCCATTTTATTGGAAATGTCTTCAGTAGTTATCAGCGTTAATTTGCCTGTGTTGTAAGTTACATTCACAGCATGTAATGCATTTCCTAATTCTCGGTGACAATCTGGGTGCAATTGACAATAATCGTTCAAATCGGCAGGAATGTCAACTTCAGCTAAAAAATGATTTAAAATTCATATGATACAGTAACCGGTATAATAACTTCAGATCAGAATTATAAGAGAATTATGAGTTTCAAAGACCGTCGAGACAAAAAGTTATTTGTCGAGACTTTAGGTGATTTGAGGCTAAATTCAAAAATTTATCTCGCATAATAACATGTTTTTATTCACTTAAAATTACGCGGTAGGTCAAATCGGATCAAATTCATTTTTTTATTCGAAAATAACTTGTTAACTATCTATCTCAGAAATGAGACCACCTTATTTTTAAACTTTGCTCTATGAATCAGGCTATGATCGTAAATTATTCAACATAAATACAGTTTTGACGCAAATGTACAGTGGAGAATATATAGTCGGCGATATTTGGCACTTGTGGCGACGCGTCGCGACGTGGGCTCTTTCGGCGAGATGGGTACCGAAATGTGTAAAATTACGTTCTCCACCAAACGCAATCAAATAAAATTTCAAAAAAGTAGATTTGGAAAAATTCATCTTAAAAATATTGACAATATCGTCGATTTTATCAGGGATGTTGGCAAATTTGGCGATATCGGCCCCCCTGTACGAGTTTTGCCGCATCAAAAAAACTATTTTGGGCGGCTGTTTGGGCATGAGACTAATTTCAAGCACAAGATTCATCACTATGACACATATTACATCTATAATGGCTAAAAGAAATGAAAAGTGTTGAGACCAAACACGATTATAGTTAAAACTAACACTTTTTTTCGTTTATACTTGAAAGTTTCTAAAAAATATGCTATAAATGACTACTTACTGTGTACAAAGTTTTTCACTCGAAAAGTTGGATTTGGATTTGCAAGTCGAATATATTTTTTCTCGAAAATATCAACATTATCTTTGTTATCATATAGAAATTCACATACAAAATATTCATTCCAATTTATAGCTCGGATTTTTGCAAGATACCACAAGTATTCTTTATCAACAGCAGGTCTCCAGAAAACTTCAACTTGATCTCCTTCTTCTAAAAAGATTTGTTCGCTCAGTTTTGGGTTTTCATATCTTATTTGTTCAATTGGCGCTTTCAAATGCTTGGATCTTCCTGAAATAAATAAAATTAAAAAATGTGAAAACTTTGAAAAGAAAATTGAAATTATTTGGAAATTTTTCGTAGGTTACAAAGTGAAAGGGGACCAGAAAAGGCGGTCACTTTTTGTTCGAGCGTGGAGAGCATCTAATATAAAGGGTCGTTATTTGAAATGATATAAATCTAAAAAAATATAACGCTTTCTTATTTGAAGTAACGATTTAGCTTATAAAAAGCGTTTCGCACCTTCTTTTTTGCTTCAGTTTAAAAGTTTCAAATTTCGGGATTAGAATTTTTTAATTCTGACCGCAAGGTGGCCAAAAACTAATCTTCTGCTTTCTAGCGCAAAAGTCTGTCAGCGATATCGATGACGGGTTCTTCTAGAACATATTAGCTACTTAGCGGCTTTTCAGAGAAATATAAATTAGAAAAAATGGTCCGAATCAGACCATTGTTTCCCATTTTTTCACAAAAACTGATTATCGCGAGCTGCCAAATGCCGGTCGTTTTGCTCTACACCGTAAAGGCGT
Source organism: Oikopleura vanhoeffeni (assembly GCA_004367855.1). Taxonomy (NCBI): domain Eukaryota; kingdom Metazoa; phylum Chordata; class Appendicularia; order Copelata; family Oikopleuridae; genus Oikopleura; species Oikopleura vanhoeffeni. Next base: position 7,858 of record SCLH01062703.1, read on the forward strand.
ATTTGATTTAAAATTTAAAAGTTAATAATTTGAGAAAATTTCAAGACTCGCAATTCACAAATCTTAAAAGTTATGCTCCCGCAAATTGTAGGATAATCAATGCATTTCATACAAAAAACATAATAAAATCACCTTCAAAGCAAACTGTAATTGTTCTCTGCTTTGGATTATAGAAAGTAATATTACCTCTATCTTTCCAACCTCCAGACGCCGTAATAACCTCTACTTTGTTCATTTTTCCAAAAAAAAGTTGAAAAGAGTAAAAATTGATAAAAAAAATAAGGATTTTCGAACTGAGCTAAACAGTCCTAATCTGTCCAGGGCGAAAAAAGGCAAAACCTAGGAGGAGGTTTTGACAGATGACAGATTATGCATTTCAAAGTAATACGCGTACGTATTTTGGGTCTAAGTTGTTCGGTTGGATACCACATGTGGTCACCGGGTTAAGGGGGTGGCATCAATCCGGCAGATTGGTTCATTGTTTCAGAGCGATATATGAAAAAAAAATGTGAAAATTTATTTATTTAATTTTTATCTTCAATAAAAGTGTCCATTCTTGCAAACGTTCATATTTTTAATTTCTTAACGTAACTATTATCTGTAAAAATATTAAAAAACACTTTTCATTGGAACTCCATTTCCAACTTAATCCGACCATAGAATTTTTTTTTGAAGACGATATTAACAAACTTTAGACATTGCCGGGTGTAATGCGCTTAAAAGTCTGGTTTCTATGTTGCTTATTAAAAAATTTCCTTGATATGAAAGTTTTTTTCCATGAAAAATTGTCAAAAAATTTTTACCAGCATAAAATTTTCAAAAAATTAGTGCCAAATGGCACTTATTGAGTGTACAGCCGAGTGTTAAAAATTTCATCGATAGTTTAGAAATGAAAATCGCGCGATCAACTCATTAGTTGACATACGGATATTTAAAAGATACAAAACAAATTAAATAAGTGATTCTACCTGATTTTTTATTTAGAATTCGAAAACCAACAAATTGAAAATTTTGGACATGATTTGCGGAAATTTTTTATAATATTTCCATAAAATTCGACAGAAGATGAAAAAAAAAGATTTTATAAATTTTCAAACGGCTGTCAGAAAATATGTAAACATGCATGAAAAAAGTTTAAGTGGCTATTTATTTTAATTTGATTCATAGATTGAAAAAAAAATAAGAAAACATTTTGGACAAAAAATGCGGAAAATTTTCATAATGCTTTGATTTTTGAAAATGTTACGAATTCAAAAATAAAAGTTCGGACTTGAATCTTTCCTAAATAGACAAAAATTATTTTTATTAGTAGATGCACATTTATTCTGGTTCAGCTAACGATAATAAGCACAAAAAAGTAAAACAGCTAATTAATTTAGTAAGTTAAATTAACTCAAGTCTGCCGAATCGATGCTACCCCCTTTTGTCCAAAATGTTTTTCTTATTTTTTTTTGAAACCTGTTAATAAAGTCAAAAAAAATAGCTACTTTTACTTTTTTCATGCATGTCTACAATTTTAAATATGTGGCCCGAATATTATAACCGGTCGATTTTTGTCAGTTTTCTGCCAACTCTTCGAATACTTGCTAATGTCTGCTCTACATTTCCTAATCAGGGCCGGAATATTCACAAAAGTGTGAATAGGGGATATGAAACAAGGTGAAACAAGGTGAACGGTCTTTATACACTTTAATTTGCTGCTAATTATATATAAATTATTAAGGGAGGATACTGCCCAAGGCATTTTTACGCGGTGGCGACTTTCGAACGAATCAATTCACAAGAAGCTTGGTACAAACCTTAAAACTTGGCTTGAGATCAGGAAGAAAAAATATAAAAAAAATTTTCGAAAATATTATTTTTCAAAAACGATGAGAGACAAAAATTATGAAGAAAAGTTATTTTTAACAAATTTAAGCAGGACAGTTGATCGTGCACGATGGTTTAAATGGATTTGTGTCTTGATTAGTATTGGAATAATGACGAGTCTAGCTACAAAATCACTCAGTTATGAACGAAAATATGAAATAGAAAAAGCTCGAAATGACGTTTTGGAAAAAACAAGAGGCAATTTGGCTAATAATCTGCAGTCCTTAGGGCATCGAATCGAAGTTTTAATCGATTCATTTAAGGAAAAAGGCTTATAAAAAATTTTAATTTAAAAATGTTAACCACATTATGTGGTCTGAGCTGTTAATTTATTGGTTGAATTTAAATTTTGTTTAATACAAAATGTATATAAATTAAGAGTTTTTGTCTCACGAGAACTTAATTATTGAGATTTTTTTATAACTTTTGACTTTTTGGCATTTTTGATGCTCTTGAAGCTTTAAGCGAACCTTAGATAAATGCGGTTAATTTTGATGAACGTAACGTTGAAAACGTCCGAAAAACATCTTCAAAATAACTTTTTTGGTGACATTTTCCAGCAATATTAATGCTTTAGTTATGGCTGGTAATCGTTATAGTTATCGTTGAAGATAAAGCAGTCTTCAACGATAACTATAATTCATGAAAATTCAATACTTTAAATCAAATAAAGTATCAGTAGGAAAAACACGTTAATAACCAAGTAAAGATCCGGCAGATAAAGATAAAATGCGATTGTTTTTGCAGTGTGGCTGATGGGTTGAATAAATTCAAATAATTCAAGTATAGAAAAGTTCTGGTTCAGCTTTGAAATAGCAAATTTGTAAAATTTTTATGTGCAATTTTAAAATTGCGAGAAATCTCATCATGAACTGATTATAAAGAGTAGGTTAAAATATTCTAATGAAAAATGCTTCTGTGTTTTTCCTTTCGTAATAATTTGAAAAAACTTCTGGAGTCTTCTGAAGTGGTCGGAAAATTTTCTCTAAAATACTTGCCACTTGATAATATAATCAATTCTAGATAATTGATAACAAAAAAGTGAAGAACCAAAAATATGTTATTTACCATGTATAAACAGCCTTTCATAGAAAAACCATGGTCTCGAAGATAGTGAAGATTTACAAAGGTTAGAAGTTCAGCATCAAATTGATTTGACTGTACTTACGCGTGAAAATATGAAATTAGAAGAATCTGGAAACAAAAATGAACAAGATTCCGAAATTGTTGACGTAAATAAACATGAAGTTCAATGCCCAATTGAACAAAAACACGTTAATTGGACAGAAAAAGCATTCCCGAAGGAAACTTGTTGAATATAAATCATATTTTATAAACATTATGTTTATCACATAAGATTTTTTTGATTCAGGTGTTTTTTTGGGTGATAGTCATGAAACCGACTTTTTTGTGGTGTAAGAGGTAAAATATCTGGAATACTAGACATAGCAGGACCCAATGCATTGCAATGGTTTAACATACTGTAATATTTGAACGTAAATCTCACATCCGAAAAACTATTGAACATCACGAATTCCTTCACCAATCAGACACAACATTTAAAACAGAAGAATTTATTTTAAATATTAGCCTACTCCTTTGTGAGCTTTTAGAAATTTTATTTTCAATCATTATTAACCAGGCATACCAAACGCGAATCACCAAATTGAGTTTAAAAATAAAATTTAATTCTTAGCATATGGATTACCGGACCTTAGAGTACAAATCCTGAATATTTGAAAAATGCAAAATCTGAGCATTTGATTGGTTGATCCTTTCTCAACCTGACCCATGAAATCGGCCTATTACGCAATAAAGGGTTTTGATTGGGTGCTGATATCTTGCGTTGTTTGTATCATTCAAATATTTAGGATTTGTACTCTGAGGTCTGGTAATCCATATCCCTTTATTGCCCTCTCCGCAATATGTGGGCTCTCAAAAACACGGGGGTGAGAAAACGACGTCATTTGAAAACGAGTCATCCGATTTAGTTCTTAGATAGCTCAAACTGAGAACAATTATCTAATCAATGTGAACATTAAATATTGTTTTTAATAAGACCAATGTTTTTATTTATTTTATAAGATTACTGAAATTGTTTAATTATTAGTTTTTGTTAAAAATAGAAACAAAGGTCTGAGAAAAAATAGAAACAATGCTCTGATTCGGACCAATTTTTATTTTGTATTATTTACTAGATAATTGTGCACAGTTTGAGCTATCTAATAACCTAATCGGCTGCGTCGTTTTTGAAAACCGCGTTGTTTTCTCACCCCCCTTGTTTTTGAGAGCCCAAATCTTGCGGAGAGGGCAATAAAGGGATATCAGTTTGTGGGAAACGCATAAGTAGTTCTAATCAGGCTTCCAAAGGGCATGTTTTTTATCTGTTGTTCTATCCCTTCCCGTAAAAAACCATATGGAAATTTTGAGGATGGCTTTTTTGAGAGCCTGGTTCTAATATCCAAAAATTAAGAAACTTCAATTAAATTCATATCGGCCACTCCGGATATTATTAAGGTTACATTTTTGAAGTCGCCACTTTACGGTGGCTGATGCACCATAATTTGAATACATAATTTTTAACTTGTACAAAGTATACAATGGATCCGAATAAATTTATAACCACTATAACTGTTTCTGGACCAAACAATCAAATGATTGGATTTCGCGAGATGATTTTTATGGCAATCAAATTAAATCGGACCATTATCCCACCGCTGTTTTTCAAACATGGAATCGCGGATCCAACAGCAGATGGCGAATTAGAAATTGTGCCAGGATATTTGAGAATAAGTATGTAGAGCTAGAGTGTGCGTTTCTCCGTTCATAAATTAACATTTTAAGTTTTTGATGAAGTAAAAGTTGAACAGATTATATTTGTTTAATGATCAACTAGAGATGCCCCCAGGGTTGCCAGTTTCCACTTTTATAAAACTAAATTATTCAACGAATTATCACTGTGTTAGGTACTAGTGCCAAATTTAACTTATGTTCTTATTTTGCCCAAATTTTCAATCATTAAATTACCAATAAGTAGTTAAGGCAATCACAGACTACGCAAATT
>SCLH01062704.1:0-15351 GCA_004367855.1 Oikopleura vanhoeffeni
TATCATAAAAAAATATGTTCAGATAGCAATAAAAATATGTTCAAATAGCAATAAAAATATATTTTTCATGACAAAAGAAAATAAAAAGACTTCTTATCAACTTATTCTTGCCCATATTTTCAGATATAAACATTTTAAAGATAAACTACGAAAAATTTCATGTCCGAGTCTCTAAATGCGACCAGTACTCCCTTAATAATGAAATTGAAGTTATGTCTGTTTTTTAAAATAGAGAATTCTCAAATTGAAAAAAAATATTGAGTAATTATCTGTTAAAGTTACCCCGAGCAATCACTTATTAAAGTTACCTTTTTTTCAATAGTTCAGGGGTAACTATAACAAAGTAACTACGGTAATCAATTACCGGTGAACCGGTTTACTGTAAAATAAACAAAAAGTTTTCCGTGTCACAAATTGACTTGGCTACATGATAGAAAAAACGTTTGTCGATATCTCTTATGACATTCGAGTAATCATGCTGACAACGGTGGGTTACATTAAAAAAAAGATACCTAGTGTGCGCGGCGGTCAAAATTATAAGTTTTAAACGGAAAAAATAATACAAAAACTGAAAAAAACGGGACCAAATAGGAAAAAGAAAAAAATTTGTGAATTTTTCAGCATTTTGACCAGGGAAAACGCCGGTTTAAATATTATACTGTCGTGTGTGTCTATAAGGACAGGAAAATTTTTGTCGTTTCGGCCTTTACAGAGCAGCGCATGGTTCTCACTATGAGCAGCTGAAAGCTTTGCGAATGCTGCATGAAATAAGAAAATAAAATAAGGATTCGAAGAATGGTCTCTTGGAGATATTCAGCTTACAAAGAGTTCCGCCTACGCATTTTTTTTGTCAAAATGACCAAAATTTTTAAACATTTTAATTTTCATAATATAGCACATTTGTATGTGAGTACGATCCTTGCCATAAGAAAACTAAAAAATTAAGTTTATTATGCTCAAAACAGAAATTGGTGCTGACGGTTTTTGAAACTGACTTTCCGACCACTAAATGGCTCAAAAAATCTTTTGCTCGGAATCGTTATTTTCGTTGGCGATAGCAAAGAAACGTTTATCAACAGTTTTAGTTTAATCTGTAGGGTTCCCGCTGCGCACCCCAGCCATAGTATTGTTTGAAAAATGACAAAGTTTCGAAAATTATTTGTTTTTATAAAAATGTAACAACTGAAAATACGAAAAATCGCTATATTTTGGTCACGTGACGACCAAATTTTTTTGATTTGGTATGTCACTTGTTCTCAAGAAGTTTTATTACAATCCACTCAGTTAATAGGAATATTACTTTAGGCCGATTTTTATGCTGAAAGTACTATTTATACGGACATGCTTTAGTTTAAACTTTTCCGTTTTGTCTTCATAGACGAATGATTGTCAAAAATCTCTTAAAACATTGAAAAATAGCGCTTATCTTAAGATATTTTTTATGTGATACTGGCAAACTACGGTTCCTCGAATTTGGAAACCATGTTTTGGTAAATTAAGAATTAAATTCCGCACCAAAAACATCGATATAAATTATATAATCTTAAACATTAAAAAATTATTTTATGGACATACAGATGTTTAATTTAAGATTAAGTTAAGATTTTTTCTCCTATTTTTACATTTGCACAAATCTGATTTCCACCGTTTTGATTGGCTCAATCTGGAAAAGACGTAGGTATTCGCCAAAATTGATCGTTCTCATTGACGGATAGCAAGTTATCCAAATTGGAAAAATAGGAGCAAAAATCTTACATACTTTATTTTTTTTGCCTGTATTGTCTTTGGTCATTTATAATTTAGGTCGTACGATTTCATTTGTTCGTTTTTTGCGAAACCGTGATAAAAACCCCAATTTTTTATTTTTACATTTGGATCCTACACCGCTCGCATATCCAGTAACATTCGCTGATTTTTAAATATTTAATTATTTTGCAGATTTTAAGGGATTTTCCAAACATGACTCAAATTCTCCATTTTGGAACTTTCATCGATCCCTACCATGGAAATGTGCCCTCAGACAGATCAAATGATCACAAATGTTATTAAAGTAACATATTATCTTCATAAATTAAAAAAGAGCTGAAATCTTAGCAGGATTTGAAAAAACTGAGGGATTTTCATTTTTCCATCTTTTGTCATTTCACTAAAATCGTGTTTTTCGGCTTTTTTATGCAAGTTTAAAAAAAATGTGGCATACTTAGCTCAAAATACTCTTTAGAATACCATGCTTATGATTTAATCATGATTTTGAGTCTTTTTCACGAAATCGAATTTTAAACTCTTCTGTTGGAATTCGAGGGATTTTATGGAAAATCCCTTTAAAAATCCGCAAAATAATTTCAAATTTAAAAATCAGCGAATGTTACCGGACATGCGAGCGGTCGGATCCAAAAATAAAAAAAATGGGGTTTTTATCACGGTTTCGCCAAAACCGAACAACAAAAATTGTGCGATCTAAAATATAAATGAAGTTTGTAGTTAACACACATTTTTTAAAGAATGCATAGGTTTTTGTAAAGTTTCTCTTGTCACCTTTTCTTGGCTTGATTCTTGTAAATGTCCTGCTATGATAACTTCGTCTAATATTTGATAGGCAACTTGGAATTCAAAAACAATATCTAACTCGCAGACGGATCCAAAGTTTTTGTCTAGTAATTCAACATAATTATGAATAACGCCAAACATATCCAACTCATTCTCAGTCGTATCTATACACATAGCAAAGTATAAGGACGCATATCTCTTGTAAACCACCTTCACGCCAGAAATTAGGGTAAATACACATTTTGCGTTTAGAAAAATTGTTTGTTTGATAGAATTATACATTTTAGAAGATAGTGTCCGCCTTAAAAGTTGGCTAGAAATTTGATATAATAATAAAATGGCCTCAAAAACGATTGATGGTCGTCTCGCGGTCATCCGACAACAGTTTCTCGCCAGAGCTATTCAAAATGTGTGATTTTCATTAATATAAAAATATTACAGTTTAAGTTGACGACTCTGATTTGACATTTTCTCGTGAAATATCACCTGAACTAACAAGTTCATGAGAAAACCGAAAATGCTAATTTGTAGATCTATCCTTAATCTTGCGAAAAAGTGCATCACAAATTATTTTTGATTATTACACCAATAGGTACAGTATCGTAACAAGGTGACCTTTTCCAAACTATAAAATCTATCTCCTCCCAGACGGTGTATCAAATTGAGCTCCAATTTTAACAGATCACGTAACAGTAGTATGTCAATCTTTTAAGACAAGCTTTTTTTTGATCCGGCGACAGAACAATTCTAGAACGCCAAATAACCGACGATTTTTCCCCCTTAAACACGATTTAATTTATTTTATGTCAAAATTGAGCCTTAAACGATTATCTTAACGTTGTTCGGTGAAATAATTTTTACTTATAGAATACGGTAGATGTCTTTTCTAGATTTTCAAAAACATTACAAGAAATTGCTTTGAAACCACATTCAAAAGATTCAACGTAAACTTGCTGACAATTATAAATTGTCTATGCCGAAATTTTACCTACTGTATTTTGTAAATAAGAAAAAAATCGCCACATAATTTAAGATAATCGTTTCTGGGTGAAGTTTGATATGAAATAAATTAAATGGGCATAAACGGTAAGATTCTTGTATAAAAATCACCCAAATTGAACACTTTGACGACCTCTAGCGGGAGAACCTGTTGTTTGATGATCGTTCGATCACTACCAATCATTTTTTTGAGGCCAGTTTAGTTCTATTTTAAATTTTCAGCCAACTTTTTTTGTGTTTTTTCTTACTGGTGTATGACATACACTGTATGTAGATTTTTCGAATTTATTTTTTGGTCGTCTCATTATATCTTGCCTATCGTATATAAATACTGTATTTACCCCACCCATAAGTTCGATAATGTTTGAAAAGCCCTTTTCTCTGGTTATGACGACATCGATCATGTTCTTGACCTGTTTGTCCCGGGGGGTGGACGAGGCCAAATTTGAATACCACTTTTGCAATCGAATTCGCCCTTGACGATTGAATATCAGCACAGAGTGAATCATTCTAGAATTTTTTTTGGAAATCGACTTTCCGAAGTTAAAATTTTTTTAAAAGTTTGATTTATAAGATCACACGACATAAGATGATATAGTACCCCCCCCTATCCATGCCGTAAAATTTATTTCGAAAACTGGTATTTTGACCGGTTTTAATAGCGGCTCATTTCTGCTCAAAATTTGTATGTGTATATCAGAAGTATCACAAAAAACTTTGAACCTTGGTGGCAAAATATCTCATCTCCGACAATATATTTGTTTTTCATAATGTCAATAATTGACCTCAAACTTTCAAAATCGCCTCATAAATTTTTCTTACTAACAACCATAATCTGGGAAACCAGATGTTGCGTGGTTTCCATTTGGGCTCTGAATCCGGTTTCCCAGATATTAACTGTATAATCCTCCTCGATCGAATATCAGAACACACTGAATCATTCTAGAATTAATAAACAAAAAGTTTATTTATTTTTATATTCTTGAAATTTAGTTTGGTTTAAACATGCTGGAGAGTGACACACTTATTCATAAACTAGTTCGAAGAAGTAAAGTTTGGGTTCATATATCTAAGAAGGTTCCTACGTAATAGCTAGGGACCGTCTATGAAAGAATGTTCAAAATTAATAAAACATTTTTGACGACAATTTATGGTTCTTATTTTCACTGAGATTTTAAAAAATCGAATAGAATTTTTGACTTCCGATTTCACAGATATCTAGTTTTAATATACCGAAGTTTGACTATTAAGGGGGTGGTCGAGGCAATCTGGACCTTTTTAAACTGCGCCTCAAGAATAAATGGAGAACAGTAGTAACTTTATTATACTTTGTATGCAAAGACAAGGTTTTGATGAATCTTTGAGATTAAAAAAAAATATTTTCCATCTTTGGAATAGGCTGTCCAACCTTTAGAAAAGTGCCAAAAATTAATCTTAAAATTTTTTGTCAGCCTTCGTCTATGACCCAATTTTTACGATTTTTCACGAATGACCATTTTATTCACGTAGGAATCGACGTTCGGGCCCGGAATTTTGATTTTTTTCCTAGGTGGCGCTAAATCGCAAAAATGATCTTTTTTTTATTAATTTTTTCACAGCATTCATTATCATTTTTGCGATTTAGCGACACCTAGGAAAAAAATCTAAATTCCGGGCCCGAACGTCGATTCCCACGTGAATAAAATGCTCATTCGTGAAAAATCGTAAAAATTGGGTCATGGACGAAGGCTGACAAAACGTTTTAAGATTAATTTTTCGCACTTTTCTAGAAGTTGGACAGCCTGTTCCAAACGAGGAAAATTTTTTTTAATCTCAAAGATTCATCAAAACCTTGTTTTTGCATACAAAGTATAATGAAGTTACTACTGTACTCAGTTTATTCTTGAGGCGCAGTTTAAAAAGTTCCATATTGCCTCGACCACCCCTTAAGTACATGAATCCAATAATTTTTCGAAAATAAGTCAGAAAATACCATTATTGTGATTTTTGCCGTTTTTGTTTCTTGCCGCTTTACTGCCAACCGAAAATAGAGTGAACGTACTTTATTAATATCAAGACCACAACATTTCTAGGAGCTAAGTAAATTTCAAAATCAAACGTTATCATTAAAACAGGTATGTGTCTGTAGACAAAGCTATATTTTTATTGAAGTTTGTCAGAACTGCTTGCTCAATAAGTACAAATTTAGATTGATGATTGCCTTTGATTTTCTTTAATCTGCTCTAATAAATTTTGTGGTTCTGATCTTTGCCAACTACAGCAGAAAATCGTTAAGATATTTTTTTATAGCTACCTANATGATCATTTTTGCGATTTAGCGCCACCTAGGAAAAAAATCAAAATTCCGGGCCCGAACGTCGATTCCCACGTGAATAAAATGATCATTCGTGAAAAATTGGGTCATGGTCCATGACTCATGGACGAAGGCTGACAAAAAATTTTAAGATTAATTTTTGGCACTTTTCTAGAGGTTGGACAGCCTATTCCAAACATTGAAAAATTTTAGATTTACTCTCAAAGATTCATCTAAACATTGTCTTTGCATACAAAGTATAATGAAGTTACTACTGTTCTCCGTTTATTCTTGAGGCGCAGTTTAAAAAGGTCCAGATTGCCTCGACCACCCCCTTAAGGACACTTTACTGTACCTGATAATGGCTATACTTTTTGGGCTTTGCCTAAAGATAAAGCCATTTGAAAAACGAAATTTCAAATATCAACATGGCTAAAGCTCTCTATGGAGAATTTTTCATTGAGTTATTGTGGACTGCAATTTTTTTTTCTTTAAAATGGGCTTAAAAACTCGATGGAAAAAACTACAACTATATGACTTTAAATGGACAGGACGTTACATTGTTCGTTAACAGTCTAATTGCCGAAAATCTAAGGCCCCAGCATGTCCGTCCAGGTTGTATTTTTAAATCACTGTATCACAGTTAATGTACACGATTATGACATTTGAAATTTCATATTTAAAATCTTCTTTATCTTATTTTTCTAGTCAATTTTTTTCTGGCATAAAAAAGAAATATTGAATTCGTTAGCTAGAAGTTGATCTCTTGTACAAAAAATATGAAGACCAAATAACAAAATTTGATCAAGAAAGGGCAATTATTCTCGAACGAGTAAGTAGAAATAAGATTCACAACCAAAAAATAATATATTCTAAAACCGCGGAACTTTTATTCAATTTTGTCATGTTTTCTGCGGGGAAAATATTGTAAAAAGTGTGCCAGCGTAGATTTTTTCAAGAATGAAAAAATGTACATTCTCAAAACTTAAAAAAACGACATGTTCAAAGTTCAAATTTTGACCTAATCATGGCTTCGTGCCAAGAAGTGTTAAAGCCTTTTCGGACAATATATGGGGCTATAGCAAGAAAAAATATATTTAAATGTATGGGTAACGTTTATTAATGCCCCCCCGTCTACAGCAACAACCGTGGTAGGTATCAAAAAACTTTTTTGTATTGTATAGCCAAAATTTTCTCTTGAATAGCTTTCTCCAAAAGCAAATGTTCTATGATAGCATAGAGCCTTCGGTCTCAAGAGAGTTATTGCTATTTTAATAAGCTAACTATATTCGATTATCGATATCTCTGTTAGTCTCTGTTTGGCCTTGAGAAGTGACAGCCTATATGCCAGACAAAAATATTTTTGCTTCAATTTGTAAAATTCGATATATAGAATATGAACTTGGCAAATGCGCGATAAATAATTTCTTCGATAATGTCGCGTTATCTCAAGTTTTTTGTTTGATGTAGGCTATCACCTTTGAAGACCAAATCAGAGACAAACAGATATCGAAGTTCGAGATTTTTTGCTACTGTGGTTTCTGTCAATAAGGACAAGTGAGTTTGCCCAAATCTTCCTTGGCAAAATTTTTTGCCCAATTTTGTAAATACCATCATTTTTTTTCCCAAAAAATATGAAGACATATTTTTTTTCCTCTTTACGTTTCAGAAAACGGGACTTTTGTCAAAAATTCCCAAATTGTCCTATAATTTGCAGAAATTGTCTATAGACTTTCCCAAATTGTTTTTACCATACCAGGTATTTTTATTAAAAAAGAGGTGTTTAGAGATATTTTTGAATATTTACCTTTTGGATTTTTGTCCCAAATTTTCGTTATAAAGTCTTTATAGAAGTTAAGGTCGGATATTATACCGTATAAATAAGGTTAACCATTACTGTTAACAGAACATTAAACCGTGTACATTTACACGATATAAATAGGGTGCGCACTGAGAAGCCCAATTTCTAAACTAAAAGTTTCCCGGAGTGTTATCCGACTTATGGTGGGTTATGGACCATAACTTATGGTTAAAATTTTTTCCACCAAAAATGTATACTCCCAGATACCTGTCCTAGTACAGATACCTGTCCTAGGACAGCACTGGACAGAAAATTTAGAAATTTGCCTGCCTCAGGACAGAAATTTTCAAATCTGGTGCCGACCCATGGTTATGGTAACCATACGAAATTATGAAAGTGAAAAAAAATTGGTCACCTGGTGGTCAAAAATGAAAAATTTTTGTAAAAAAATCTTGATAATTTAAATGCAAATTCCCCTCTCAAAAATGCTTTAAAGTTAATTAACGGTCTATATTTCAGCTTATTGGTGAAAATTTACAAACTCAACAGTTGACACGAGAAAAACTTGCGTCGCTGGCCAAAAATGAATGGGAAGTTGGAAATAGACAGCCAAAACAAGTCAAATATCCTCAAGTAATTTAGAACTATTTATTATTTTCGCGAACTATATTTTAAAACACTGATGCGCAGAATTATAATTTTCTAGAATTGCGAATAAACTTCCTTAAATTTTCTTCGAATTACAAACTAAATTTTCTAAATTGTCTTTAAGATTACATTTGTAGTTTCTTTAGAAACTTTTGGAAATATTTGTTCAAATAAAAAATAAACTTTTAAAAATTTTCTTCAAATCATAAATAAATATTTTACAAAATATTCTTCGAATTAAAAATGAACTTTTCGAAATTGTCTTCGAATTAAAATAAACTTTTAAAAAATTTCTTCAAATTAAAAATAAACTTTTGGAAACTTTCTTCGAATTTTGAATATTTTTCAGGGTATTTCGTCTATTGGATCATTACATATGGAGAATGTTATGGCTTCTACAACTGATTCAGATGGTTACACTGATCGTTACTCAGAATCCGAAATCGACCAAATTTCAACTTCTGACAATTTAAATCAATTTGGAAATAATTTTGTGCCAGAGTCACACATCCCAACTTATGACGACGATACCCCAAGAATTGATCAATCCTCTCTTACTTCAACCAAATAAATAAAAATTAAAATAACGTCGCCTATATTCTTTTTCCGCGACCAGCCACTATATGGGCCTACGCAATGACCAATTTAACGTCATGCACCTACGCCTTAGCGAGTGTAATGACACCTCTTTTGCGGGACATTCATGCGGGAGTAAATGTTAATCCTATAAAATGCAATTGCCAAAACTAAAAATGGACACAGAAATCAATTTTTCTCGAGTATTTTTCAAAAGTTTAACCTTTGTCTTGTTTTTATATCGATTACGATGCTCGATTTCATATAAAACCTTTCTTGGTTTTATATGAACTCGGGATCGATATGCCTTAAATATAACTTTTCAAGCTACATGCCGCTGCAGAGCCATTTGTATTCCAAGTTTTAACTGGCTGCTTTTGATATCAGCTATCGTATTTTCGAAAACCGATAATTTTTGGTAAAAAAGTGGAAATCGAAAAACCGGCTAAAAACGCTTCATTATTATAGTTTCCATTCATACATTATTAAGGGTGTAGTTTTGTCCATGTATTGGACCTACTTCTTAAAAAACAAAAATCGACGACTTTTTGTCGTTTTGTCCATATACACAGTCTATTACACACACGACCGTATTGCGATAAGTTCATTCTAAGTGAAAAGTAGATTTCTTTTAACCAATCATAAATAAGCAAAAGTTTCGAAGTTACAAACGAACATTTTTTCTCATTGTCGACTAAGGCGCTAGCCAATTTTCTCAAATAATAATGAAAGAGATGTTTTTAAAATATATATTTATTAAAGTATTTTATCGTTTAAAATTGTTGTCTCGAAGAATCTGTTTTGAATCTTTGATTAACGCCTTGGTACTTTCTGAAATCTCGAGATCGTTTTCTTCACCAAAATCGACCTCATCATCTATTTCCATTGAATTTTCAGCTTGTCCAGCGGACCACTCATTTTCCGATTCGGATAATGAAAAATTAGAATCGTCCGATTCTGGCGCAATATTTTCTCCCGCTTTTAAGGCTGCTCGACGCTTTCTGCGCGTCGAGAGAACTTTTGAATGTGTAAACTGGCGTCGGTGAGCAGGATTTTTTTGGTAGCACAATAAACCAAATTCACATTCTGAAATAAAAAATTTCTCATATTTCAAAATTAGTCACACCAGTTAAAAGATGCTTGAAACGTGTAATATGACTCCTTTTTGGTGTCAAATTTCTTTTATTTACAATTTCGGTACATTTCTTTGGAAATTCTAGCCTCATGGTCTGGTTTTCATTCAATAATCAAGTTAAAATACAGAAAAACGTGTAATATGACCCCCGAGTAATTTCAAATTTATTTCAGATAATTTTTTCAGAATCCTTGATTTTTTGGCCTATTCCTGAAGATCTTGAACTTAAAATTTCCGAAAAATGGCATATTTTTCCTACTCGAGGAGACTACTTGCCGAGACCGTAGACCAAACTTTTTAAATACTGAATTTGGATCTCACAATTTAGGTAATTATTGTTTTATTTATTTTTTGAAAATATCTCAAAAATATGCAAAATGATTTAGAATTAAAAAATTGAGCAACTATTCCCTGTTTCAAAGCATTGTGAGATCCAAATTAGGTATTTAAAAAGTTTTGTCTACCTAAAGGTTTTGGTAACATTTTGCCAATATTTGAAACTAATGAGAATTAGTAATTTTTTAAAACAATTTTTTATAAAACATACATAATGTGACATACTGTACAGTATGTAAAATAATTGTTCGACACCAAAAGCTCCAATTTCCTCTGGATTGAAAGTAATTATCCTGTCAATTATAGGTTTTGATCCTGAGAAATTTCCCTTGTTGGTCTCGAACAATTTTTTTACATACTGTACTGTCTAATTAGTATGTCTAATTTTTTCGCGGGAAAATTTGAGGAAGGACCGGGAGAATTCTCCCCAAATTATAGACGATTCTCCTGAGTCATTTTTTTTTAGACATACTATATCGAAGAACCTGCCTATTGTAATTTTTATGTCAATAACAACATAAAAACATAGACGATTGACATAAAAATTACACTAGGCAGGTTCTTCGATATAGTCAAAATGTTTTGAGAACAGAAATTTAATATTATTTTTTCTTATATTTTGTTTTATAAAGCATCGTCTAAAAAAGATGATTTGTATTTCTCTTCAGCGTAAATTTTGGAATAAGTTGACACCTCTCATCCATAATTTCGTTATAGACGCACACCACAGTACTACCGAAAAGTTAAAGACTATGCTGCCGATTTAAAGCACCGGTAGGGGCCAAAATATTGTATATATCGTATATATTTTTTTACTATTTTATAAAATTAACAATTACTCTGCGAAAAGTTTTTGTTAAACTATTTTTTGTATTTCTGTGCATTCTGATGGTGGTAATAAACCGAAACTAGTCAACAAATTGTTAATTTTATGAAATAGTATTATTATATCTCGAACAAAACAATAATCTTTTTTAGTTTCTAGAAGTACCTGGTTTATTAGTTTTTCTATCTTTTGATTTATTAGCTTGTGTTGTTTTTTGATCGGTTGGATTCGACCAATCGGAATCCCCTGGATGGGATCGTTCTTTTTTATGAATCGGATTTTGCCTATAGCAACTTTGGCCAAATTCACAAGGCACCCTCTTATTACTGTCATCTGGTGTCACTTTGGACTCCCCTTGATCACTTTCGCTACCGCTTGTCCAAATTTCTTTTTCAGGAGAATCGAAATTGAGAGTTTCCTGAGTTTTAATTTCTGGCTTTTGGAGAATTTGGGGCAAGTTGCTGAAGTGGACGCGGTAAACATACAAGTCCTTTCGGAACGCTAAAATATCTCCTTCTTTGATCGTTGTAGATTCCCCAGGTTTCAAGCGAACTATAGGATACTCAAACGGCGCAAAAAAGCCACAATTCTTTCCCACTGCCTCAAAATTATGTTATACAATTTTATACCCAAAAAAGGATCCAAGTTTTTAAAGTACTTCAAATAAATTATACATAATTATGGTAGCTTTTTTTAGGGTTTGGGTGTCGCAATTTTGGCCGTTTTTGATAAAAAAATATTTTTCGAGGTGACATCAGAATTTTTAACCTTTTTGTGCAGTATGCTAAATTCAAAAACTCCGGAACTCAAATTTTGTCTAATTCATTTTCGATAAAAAACGTCTCAAAATGATTTGTTTTGGACATACTTTGTTTTCTTGAATTAAAAACGCGAATTTGGCTCAAAACGGTTCCTAAAAAAACACTTTTTGGAAATTGAATTTGCCGGAACTAAATGAGCCAGATTTTTTGATATCTCTTTCGAGGACTTAATGGCACGTGCTCAAAGTTTTGATACCTCAAAATTTGTCAGAAATATGTTTTTTCAAGAAAATTCCAAAACTTTTTTTGAGTTAAAAACAATTTTTTTCTGTTATTCCAGGCATTGCCCTCCGAATTAAAAGTGGCGACAAAAATTAACTAGACCCGATATCTAGTTTATGCGATGAGGCTAATTACCTGAAAAATAACTTTGAAAAAATCAGGCAAAATACGAAGAAAATTTTTGTCAAAATACAAAAAAATCTGCTATGTCTGAGTCACGAGATCTAGCGCCCACCGTAAGAACACATTCTAATTATACAATTACACTCAGGCCATACGAAATATCGAAAACGTATCATGTTTAAAGTAAATTTATGATATGGAATTTTTATGTTTTTTCCTAAGTCAACCATTAATTGATGTTTAAATTATGTCTGGATAACATCCCTTGATTTTCACTTCTTCATTTTCGTGATCTGGAAAAAGCTCGAAATGATCGTTTGAAACTTTTCGAATATGTCGTAATTTCAAAGATTTTTTAATCTCGGCTTTTCCAATCGTAAATTTTGAAATATTTTTATGAAATGTAATCGGGCTACCTTCCTCAAATAAAGGAACCAATCGAATCATCTAAAAATATATATTTACAGGGTTATCAACCTAAGTAATTATTACCAACAAAAAATAATTTTTGTTTCAATAAAAAAAATACGAAAAAGGGTAAAAGTTTAGAAATGAGATCGAACATAATATTATGAACTAAAATGGGTAGACTGTAATTCGTCCAAAATCTAAAGCGTCGAAGATCGGAAATTTCGATTCTTTTCCTAAATGACAAGTGTCATGTAGTTACAGCGTTGTCATTGAAAAAAATGCGTAGGTTTTGCCCGCTAAGACTTGTGTCTGCTTGGCCAAAACCCATGTGGTACTGTAGTACTTTTTTTTTAAGACAACGGTTTCGGCAAAACTTTATGTTACATTTGTACGTAGGGTGCGCAGCGGTAAAACTAAAGAGAAAACTACAGTAGTTGATAAAAATTCAATGGTCTCACGGGGTTGTTGACCCAGAAAAAATAAGTTTTTGGCCATCTAGTGGTCAGAAAATGAGTTTTTAAAACCCTCATTCAGAGCACTAACTTCGATTGTTAGCATATAAAACTGCACTAATCAGATTTTTCAGAAGTAGGACCGTTGTCAGATAAAAATTTGCTACATTTTGAAAAAATAAATTTTTGAATAAAAAACATTTTGAAAATTTGGGAAAAAAAATTTGGTCATTTCGTCCTTATGTGACATAGGCTATGTTTAGGGTGCGCAGCGGTCAAAATTATAAGTTTTAAATTAAAATGATGAGACCAAAACAGAAAAAAATATCTGGACAAAAAACTACGAAGAAATAAAATGAAATATTTTTTTTTTTCGGCATTTTGGCCAGGGAAAATGAGGGTTAAATAATAAATTGGCATTTGCAATTTTTCCGCAGTCTTCCGGACTATGAATTGTTTCTAAAAAAATTTCCCCGCTCTTCCCCAGTCCAATTTTTTGTCCAAATGTGTCAAATTTTCATGAAAAAAGAAAAAACCCACCTCATTAGCCCCAATTTAAACAAAAAATCGGTATTTTAACCGTTAAAAAATCGGATTTTTGAAAAAAAATTCTGTTTTTTTTTCATTTCGAATTCTGTCGAAGATTTTTCTTTGATAGCACCCGTTCAAAAGTTAGAAATTTGCCCGCTGCGCATCCTAATTCGTACGACCTTAAAAAATAATCACTCAATGGGATTTTCTAGGAAGATCTTATTATTATGGTTTTTGAATCATTTTTTACTGTCGTCAAAAAATTAAGCAAAAAAACCTTCGTTCAGACGCAAGAAAATTTTAAAATCGGAACACGGCGTAGGTTTTCGCCTCAAAAACACAAAAAGAAATACGTCCGCTTAGATAAGTACGACAGTATTTGAAAACTCTTATTTTTATCTAAATTAGAATCTACCCAGTGTGATTGCATGAAGCGTATATGAGCATGTATTCGTTTGCGTTGGAGGTCAAAACCGACGATTTTTGTGACAAAATTGAACTTGTAAAAAGCTGATTTAAATTAAATTCTATCAAAAACATTTTTTGGTCGATTGAAGAAATAAAAAAATGCGTAGGTTAACAGATTCCAGCCATTCGCATCATTGGGTTGGCGTACATCATCGGCTGACACGGAGGATGCTCTACAGCAGTGAACTCGGTTGGAATCGGAACTAATCCCTTATCAGGTCGAATCGTTAACCAAGCACCATCATTACCACGCTGATCGCAATAGTTTGGAGCTACGGAGTTATATTTAGTATTAATAAAACAAACAAAAAACGTGTAATATGACCTTTTTTGGTGTCAAATTTCATTTTTGATAATTTCATGACATTCCTTAGGAAATTCTAGCAAGGTGACCAGGTTGTCATTCAATTTCAATAGTACAGTTTAAAGATACAAAAACGTGTAATATGACCCCCGGGTGGGATCGAATTTTATTTTTGATAATTTTTTCGAAATTCTTGATTTTTTTGGACTCGATCTCGAAGTTTTAAAAAAAACCTTAGAGAGGGTTTTCGAGAAACCGATAATTTCCTGGGAATTACTGGTTAAAAAACTGGACATCCAAATTTACGAGGTCACAATTGCCGGTAAAATACCTGAGAATATGGTCCAACATTTTCCATTGTGTGCTTTTTCCCATCCTTTTTCTTTGACTTCGTGAGATCGAATAATATAATCTAGCTGATTCAATTTACAAAACTCTGCGGTCACGTCTGGCCCAAATTGCATACTTGTTCCTCTCTTAGATTGTCCTCGACCGGGTTCATCCTGTGGGTCAGCCCATAATAAATCCGTCAGAACACCTCAACGAAATGTAAGTGGTTGTTTAGTATAAGTAGGGTGAGCAGCGGTATATTTACAGAGAAAACTGCAGTAGTTGAGAAAAAACATCAGTCTTACGGGGTTATTGACCCCAAAAAAAAACGATTACGGGCAGAAATACAATTATTTTTGGCCATCTAGTGGTCAGAAAATGAGTTTTTAAGGGGGTTGTGAGTGTAAAAGCTAGCTTGTTGTAAGCAAATTAAATCGCTATAACTTTGTAAATATGGCAGGAGTGAATACATTTGTGAATTCATATGTAACTTCAAACCGTGAGGATAACTGGTAGGAAACATAATCA
>SCLH01062705.1:1572-14963 GCA_004367855.1 Oikopleura vanhoeffeni
AAGTTTTATAAAAGGTAATTGCAAATATAAATTAAGGTTTAATTTCATCTCATTATTGCACTTTTATAGTCGAGTCATAGTGAATTTCGCAACATTTTGTTTTCTTATCTTCATTAAATGCCTTTAAATTCGTTTAAAATTTTATTTTGTTATTTTAATTGTATAGCAAATTGTCTGAATATTATTTTAAGCTATTGAAAAATGAATGTTGATAATGAAACTTTGCTAATATGGCCGATTTAAAAGTGAGGCAACTAGTTGGCTAAAATCGAGTCTGGGTACAGATTCATGTCTAAAGTCTACGAGTTAATAGCAAAATATTTCTTTGGAATCGATGGTTCGTTGGCTTCAAACTCTCAGGTTTTTGGTCATCTATATTTTGACTTTTATTTTCGGACATTGATTTGTTGTTTATTTTATAGATTTCCTCTCAGACCTTCTCAATGATTATTTTTTCGAAATAAACAACTTTTTTTCTTAAAAAATCTAGAATATTTGAATTTTCGAAGATTGTGTTCAACAAACTTTGTTGGTAGCCCTTTTGAACTTATTATTTTTGGTTTTCCGGCAACAGACCACAGCACATCAGTCTTCCTTTTCGGTGCTTGAATTTGTTATCAACCGCCTAAGTTTCAAGTGGCGTCAAAACAAAAGTGATGCGTTAAAAAATTCTTGTAAACGAGAATATAATTTTTCATCAAATTTTTTGAAAAAAAAACTGTCAGTGGATGATCCTATCACCGTTCAAAATTGTTCATTATTGTATATTATTTCGATTTACAAAATTAACTTGGGTAAGACTGCAGTTAACTCGTAGACTTTAGACATGAATCTGCTACCCAGACCGAGTTTAAGCCAACTAGTTTGCCTCACTTTTAAATCGGCCATATGCAAATATGCTATTAGCATTTGCTATTTTAAGCAAAGTTTCATAGTCAACATTCATTTTTTAATAGCTTAAAATAATATTCAACCCAATTGCTATGAAATGAATGAACAAAATAAATTTTAAAGAATTTAAAAGGCATGTTAAAATAAAAGTAAGAAAACAAAAAAGTTGCGAAATTTACTATTTAACTCGACTAAAAGTGCAATAATGAGAAATGAAATTAAACCTTATTTTATATGTTGCAATTACCTTTATATAAAAACTTCTAAATGATTTCTATCGGTCTGGGTGGTCTTAAAACATAATTATTATGTTTTATACAAATGTTCTCTAGTATAAATGGACTCTTAATTATTTGGAATCATAATTTTCTTGTGTTGAAAATAAAAAAAAGGAACCCCACTAGGCGCGACACGTAGGCGTCTCTCATTTGTTATCATTTTTACCAAAGTTTTGACTTCTGGAAATGCTCTATTTAAACCCGGAGGCCTTAACGTAAGCAATTGAAGCATAGAAATTCGTTTTTACGATTTTTTTAAGGTGCTTCAGGCATTGATTTCGAGAACTTTTGAAAAAAAAATATAGTATCAATAGTACAGTAATTGAAAAAGTACTCAATTAGTCAAAAAAATCCAGGGGGGTTCCCCCCAACTTCAAACGTTGTTTATAGGACTTTTTCTCAGTACATGAAGTCGAATAAACACGTGACGAAATAAATCCAAAAAATAAGGTTTAAAAATGTCATAAATAAATCCTTATTTCTTGAAAAATAAGAACACGGTGACGTGTTGGAAAAATTTAATTATGTTCAAAATCTTAAATTATGTGTTATTGCCCAAAAAAATTTTCGGCCGTAATTTGATCACTATTGTTTACTTTAACACCAAACCTTATTTCCTAATTTTGGAGAAGGTCACGTGATCGCTTTTGGACTTGTGTGTTGTTAATGGGAAAAAAGTCTTAAAAAACTCTTCTAAAAACCACTTCACTTCTTTCAAAATTGATTTTAAGGGGTAGGTGTGTCGTAATTTTTTGAGGCCCCTTATAGAAAATTTATGATAAATTAATATCGGTTATACTAAAGTTGACCTAAGGATCTCAGGTGGCCATTAATTTTTTTCAACAACAATCTAGAAAAATCTAGGAATTTCAAATTCAAAATATTTTTTGCTTTAAACCGGCAGAAACCGGATATCCACCATGATATGAACATTTTTTATTGTTGAACTATGGACCCATCCGAAAAGCGATGCCATGACTTAAAATTATCGGAAAGCTAAATCGCAATCTAGAAATTTCGCAATTATTGTTTTAAGCCAAAAGTAAACCTTAATTATCGAATTTAACGTGATTGGTTAAAAATTTGATTAGCTGTAGCCAATTTTTTAATCAAGTGAATCTCAGCTTCACCATTGGTGGACTTTTTGTTTCGATTCAGACGTACTTTTATTCGTCCACTCGAACTTTTTCATTTCCGGTTCACTTTGCATTCATTTTCTAGAATTCAGAAATTATTCAAAATTCCTTCTCAGCACTTCACCGATTGATATTATCTCCTTAGTCGACAAAAATGGTTTTATCTAACATTCTTCCTGAAAGAAGATAGAGTTTGAAGTCAAGAAAATATGGCAAAATCGGCGTTCAAGTCTGACAATTCTATGAAGAAAAAAGTCAAAATCGAAAAATTCTTCTTTCATCACTTTTATGCTCTCATTTATTGCGCTACTTTGTGTAGATTTTGAGACGCTTTGTAGTGGGGTCTAAAAGAAGATGAGATTTAAAAAACTTATATGCTCTAGGAATAGACGTCACCACCTGGTGAGAATTAACAAGATGTTGACGTTTAACGATGTGTAAGTCGTTAGACTAATCTAAGGCAGATCTACAAACGAGTATCATCAGAATTTTTACACTGCCCTAGATTTTCTGAGGCGTTGATGAAAGGTACCAGATTTACGACACCTACCCCCTTAAAGCAATTTTTGGAAAAACAGTATACTTTTACCAAAACCTTTTATTCCTAAATATATACGCGTCACGTGGATCATTTTCGGGCTTATGATGTGATGGAAAAAAATGTCTTAGATTTTTTTCTGATCACGATGAAGGTTTAATTTTGTGATTTAAAATAAATTTTGCAAAAAATAAGTACTGTAATACAGTAAAAATTTCCAAAAAAACGCACAAACGTCATTTTGTCTTCAAGTTAATCGATAAGTTTATAACTGATCTTGTCATTAATGATTAAGCGTCGTAAAATGCGATTAATGGTGTGCTGCAACTAGTTGGCTAAAATCGAGTCTACGAGTTAAAGATGGCCCAGCCACCCGTACGTCTCTGTGTAGCCGTGATATTAAACGGCCATAATCTATTGGTTTTCATTTGAGGACCTACCGAATTAAGTCCTCGATAAAAAGTCAGAAAATTATCTCGCTAATGATAAAAAAAATCGATCAAAAGTTCAACATAAACTATAAAATTTTAACGATGAAAACATGAGGTATTAAGCCAGATGTGAAGCGCATTTTTTCGGGATTTTCGGTCAAAACTATCTGGAAATATATTGAAAATTTTCCTTATTTCTTGTTCAAAATTTTTCAAACTAATTTTTCTGGAATCCTTAGCTGAAAATATTCGGAATGGCTACTTTCCATATATTTAAATATGTCTTTGTTTTGTTTCTTCGCTCTTGTTAATACTATGAATCATATTTTTTCAAACGAAACTACGGATCGGCAGAAATACTCCAAGGCCCTCATTATCCGGAATTAAAGAAATTTCATTACACTCAAACTTGCCAAATTGATAAGCTGACCCAATCACCGTTTTCAATTTATTTTATTTAACTCATGCAGAAAATTTCTTTCGATGTGGCAAAATTTCGGGTTTTTCCGTCTTTCTTAACAAATTTAAATTTTCAATTTTGACGTAAAAATCGTATAAAATAAAATTTGATGAATCCGAGTCGGTGGTCGAAAGCGTATTTTAGGGGTTCTAAGTAACAAATGAAAAATAATTAATTTTACTGTTATTTAGACACCATGGAGCAAAACGCGCGTTTTTTTAGTGTTTTTTCAAAAGACGATTCATAAAGTAAAAATTATCAATCTGAAGAAATTCAGATTATACAAAGTAAGCTGCAAAGTGACAACTTGTGTTCGAAAAAGTTTTTATCCGATAATTTTGAAGTGGCAAAAAGTTTCCCATCAAGACAAAAAAAAATGAAAGGCCCTTAAAAATTGAGGCCCTTAACATACGGAGCTTGTGCAAATAAGATCCATATCTATTTTTTCACGCATTTTGAAGCAAATCTTATTTTTCATTTATACGGATGATATGAAATGTTTTTGGGATTTTTGGTAGAAAATATTTGGAAATATTTTGAAAAATTTCCACATTTCTTGTTCAAAAATTTTCCACATTTCTTGTTCGAAAATTTTTTACATTTCTTGTTCAAAAATTTTCAAACATATTTTTTTAGAATAATTAGCTGGACATATTGAGAAGGCCACCTTTAACTTCATTCAAAGATGTCCTCGTTTTGTTTCTCCGCTCTTGTTTATACTCTGAATCATAATTTTTGCAACGAAACTAGGGTTTGGCAGGAATCCATCGAAGCCCTCTTTTATTCAGAATTAAAAGAAAAGTTTTCACCAAAATTTGCCAAATCGGTGAGCCGACCCATCCCTCAGTTGAAATTTATTTCATTAAGAGTATCCCGGTCCCAAATTTGACATATTCTCGATAAATATTATCCAAACACTGCTTCAAGGATATTATTCAGATTAGCCAGTTTGTAGAACTAGCCTTCACCTTGCGTCATAAATGTGCCAAAACTTTTTTATATGCTTACACTCTGTGACTCATAAGTGTTTCAAGAAGACATAACGCAAAAAAGAAATTCTATCTCCTCCTAGGTTTTATTATGAAAAAACCTTAACTTTAATACAACCTGTATAAATACTATTCAAAACTTTACAGTGGCGTTTTTGTTGAAAAGTGCTAAATTTTTTTAAGAACGTGCAAAAAACCACCGTTTTTTGGACATTACGCCTCGAAAAATCTATCTCCTCCCAGGTTAAATTTGCAAATTAGCTCAAAATTTTGCAAACGCTAGTTTAAAACAAATAGAAACTTTACAGCGGCGTTTTTTTACAATTTAGACCCAAACTCAAAATAGGAATTTTTCAAGGTCACGAAAAAAAATTTCCGAAAAAAATGTGCTTCGATTTTTTCGAAAGTAGGCTCAAAAAAAACTGGGAAAACACTAAAGAGAAAGATGGCTCACGTCAACCCGATATTTTGATTTTTTAGTGGTCAAATTGACACAATTTTTGAACATAATTTTGAGAAAAATACTTAGAAAAAAACCGAAAAAACGCAAAATTTTCGAAAAAAATTTTTGTTGTCATTTGGGCTTTTTATGCGTTCAAAACATTTTTATGACATAATAAATGCAGAAAATGTAGGAACCGGGATACCTTGAAGCTCATGAAAAAAAATATTTTCTTCGATGTGCTAAAATTTTCGTCTTTTTTCAAAAATTTTCGATTTTGAAGTAAAAATCGTATAAAAACTAATTGAATAAATTTTAACGGGTTGTCAAGACCGTTTTTTACGGTTCCTCATTAATCAATAACAAATTTTACTTTAATTTAGACGCCTCCGATAGCAAATGCACGTTTTTTAAGTGTTTTTTCAAAAGACGATTGAGAAAGTAAAAATAATCGGTCTGAAAAAAATAAGAATATACGAAGTAAGCTCAAAACTGGCAACTTTTTTAATCGAAAAATTTAAAGTGACAAAAAGTTTACAGTCAAGAGAAAAAAAATTAAAAAAGTGCAAATTTGTCAAAATGCACTGACTCAAAAAACTGGGTTTTCAGAGTCGATTTAATGAAAGACTTAAAACAACAAAAACATATCCAGTCAAGGATAAGGATAATTGAATAAAGATTTTGCTCCAAAAAATCATATCCTAGGCCTTTGAGTGGCTGACCAATCAGAAAGAAGCTTTCAAAAGTGACGATATTTTTCACTTCAAAATGTATGTTCTCCCTGAGTTTTTAAGTTAAAGAAACCATTTATAGTTTGTATTGACCACATTAACGTGGGCAGAACACCAAGGTCCATTTTCTTCATTAAAATTTTATCAGACGCTAGAATGGACAAAAAACTATTTTTTGGCTAATTTAAAGGGTCCCAGAGAAACTGAATCTCCTTCCTGGATTATCAACTTATTTATGTCCATATTTTCTTGAAGAAACATTCTAAAAATAAGCTGGAAAACTTCATGGCTGAGTATCTTAATGCGACCAGTACTCCCTTGATGTAATGTTTGATAAAATGGCTGACTTCACAATCTGCGGATGGTCCGTACGAATCGAATTGAAAAGAGCGAGGCTAGAAAATAGAATATGAGAAAATAGAATACGGCATCTTGTAGCGATAAGCGCGTTTCGTTTCCTCTAATTATACAATTAGATAAAATACAAATGTGTAATATTCAGAATGGTAGGTAAAATTTGGTTTAAGTTGAACACCGTCTTGTCTTAGTTGGACACCGTGTGTAACCTGGAGACGCACTTTGAATTAATTAAATGATTTCTCGTCAAATGTTTACTAAATATTATGAACTACTTTGAACATGGTTGACAATGAATGCACATGGAAACGTGCTGGAGTTAACAATTTAATATCGTTGTGATTCATTGACCCTGACCTATTCCCGAAGAAGGTCGCAAAATTGTACATTCGTAAGAATTATATGGTCATGCAAAACAGTTCTTAAACTTATCAGAATAACCATTTTGTAGACCCACAGAGCTCCCATTTCACTCTTCGATGCCCTTTAGTAAAAAAACTACACATTACAAAGCCGGGATATTATCACCAATTGTCTTTTCGTGCCCAATTTGAAGATGCGCAACCATCGGTTTTCTGGAGACAATATCATAAACCAAGGTTCAAGGGTGACAGCAAAATGGTGCTTGAAATGAATTCATGATTGGTTCATTTTAAACCAATCAGAGAGTTGAATTTTCAAAAAAAGGGACTTTTGTCATAGTTATTTGAAATTTACGGTCCTAAATAAATGGATTTGCTACTTTCAAATTTTCGGAAATAAGGTAGCGATCGTGGTACGATCATCGTGAAGTTGGACTTTCCGAATAACCATTTGGTAGATCTACAGAGCTCCAGTTTTACTCTTTGACGACGTTTAGTGAGAAACCACACATCACAAAACCGAAAACCACCACCGATTATTTTTGTCTTGCTCGATTAAGCATATGATCTTATTTTCGGGGACATTAATTTTGCAGACACTCCCCCTTGAGGTGAATTTCAAAATGGCATTTTTTTCTTTTTAGAGAAAGAACCTGTTTTTGTTTTAGGTCATAAGGTCAAAACTAAATCCTTTTCGGAACGGAACTCCATCTCAAAAACGCTTACTATCTCTATAGCGCGTGTTCGAATCCCACTTATGTTGTCTAAGTGATTGTATTGAATATGATTAAAGGCAAGGTTCTTGATAATGAAACCGCTTAATTTTATTGGTGTATAATCACTCAAGCAATCACTAAGACAATCACTTAGACAACATCAGTGCGATTCGAACACGCGCTGTAGAGATAGTAAGCGTTTTTGAGATTGAGTTCCGTTCCGAAAAGGATATCTTAGCAAAAAACAGCAAATGTAGTATTTCTTGGAGACATCAAAATTATCGTGAGTAGAAACTATCACAGATAGCAATTAGGCAGTTCACCTAACCTCACTTTAATTCAGGAAAAACAAATTTCGTAGTATTTTGTTGTAAATAATTCAAGTGTGTTGGAGAATTTTGAGTTCTATATTTGAAGCAATAAAGTAACCCTGGGGTTTAAAAACTGCTAAAAATGTCTGTTTGAATAAATTTGATCTTTTCAATTTAATTTTCCAGAAAATTCATGACAACGTCATAAAGAAAATATATGGCCGTGATAACTACATAATGACGGACATTTTGGCAGAATTTTATCTTCGATGGTGATTGATTTATTTTTATCCGATCAGAAAGTGCAAGTCAAAGTTTTTTTTTATAATTGTATGAAATTAATAGTTTCAAATTGATGAATTGGCTAATTTCGGAAATGCCCGAGTTTTCATGATGGGACACGTCTCGGACAGTCTATACTCAATATTCAAATTAATTTGAATTTGTTTTAAAATTAATAAACACGAAAACGTTACCATACTCTAATTTGATTAATTACTATAAATATTAAAGCTAATTGGTCATAATAAAATCTCGTTGTCATTGTTTGACACTGACCTACTTCTAGTACAACTTTAAATGTTTTATACTGATTTCTTCAAAATACTAACCTAAAAAGTGACAAATTGATAACTTGATATTAAACAAAAAATACTACAAAGAATTATACATAGTACCAACAAATTAAACGATGCAAAAAGTTTTATACTTATTTCCTGCAATAATCAGCTGCAAATATTGCGAATGCCATCAAAAATGAATAATTCAAAATTTTTTTAAACTTTTTCAGGCTGAAGTGTTTGCCCTGAAGGCTAATAGGACCCAGTTGGCCGACGCTGCAACTTGCAGCATGCAAGAGTGGAGCTTTACGGTTGAGCAATGCCACCGCTTATTGGTCAAAAAGCGTGGGAGGGACGAGTTGGAAGAGGAGGGTGAAGAAAAGTGTGAGGACCAAGGGAGTGAATTCTGGGGATTCGAAACTCCTGACCCTGAATTTCATTCAGAGTCGAGAGAATCGGATCTTCCCATTCTGTCAGAGATTGTGGTCTCTGACACCTTCCCACGAAAAACAAGAGAAATAGAACTTCTCAAAAATTGTTAATTTGTATTCAATTAAATAAAATTTTTACATTTTTTTTAATTTTCTCAAAAATTTTCGAATTTTTTTTTTGAAAATTTTCGTAAATTTTTATTATCTTTTTTTGTTCGAAAATTTTCGAAATCTTTTGAGATTATTTTGGGAAATTTTTTTTGCCAGGCAATCATCTGGCGCCATTATGTCTGTGAAAACTACAGTCGATGTCCGATTCAGCGCTTTTCCGGGTATCACACTAACTAATACTAGGAGACAAATTTTTACTTCATGACATGTTTTGGAAATATAATTGTCTCTTAGTCATTATCGACTTGTCTTAAACATTCAAACAAACATTTTTCCTGGTCTGGAAATAAAATAACAACTTGTTATTTGTTTTTATTTTAAGAGTCTCGCCTAAAAGCCAATATTTGGCCGCGTCTTTTAGCACCTATCACAGGAAAACTGAAAATAATATCAATTGATTAATTTTACTGATAAGAATAGAATTAAGTAAATCACACATAATATTTTCAAATTTTCATTCTGAAAAACGCTGATAATCGTTTTAGCTCTGATTAAAACTTCTCCTAAAATCTACGCAAAAATTACCTGAAAATATTTTTTCATTATTTTGACATTTTTTAGCTTTTTTTGGTCATGAAAAAACCCGTTTTTTATTCATTAACTACTTTAAAATGTGTTCATATATTCAACATTTTCGTCGATAGAGTCGACTTCAAAGTGTAAAATATCGAAGTATATATATTGTATTTACGTTTTTTACATTAATTTTTTGATATCTTTCACTTTTGACAAATCATCTTAATCTTTTATATTATGAAATGTAGAAAACTCGAATTAATTTTTAAAGACCTTGCAGACCCCCATTTATATTTTTGCGATTTTAACTTTAATTTATAAAAATTCAAGGTAAATAACATAAATTTACCTTTGTTTGGATATAATTTTCAAATTTTATAATCAATTACAAAAATTGAGCTAAATGGGTTCTTTATACATGCCATAAAAGAAATAACAAAATAATAGGTCGCAGTCAAACAGAACGCGTGATAATTTTATAAGTTTAAGAAGCGTTTCAATTTAAGGTTGTGGGTGACGATAATTGGGCTCTTTTTAACACATTTTCAATTGAAGTTTCTGAGAAACCTTGTTTAAGAAATTTATTTTGTATTCTAACTACGTAGTACAACTCTTTAGAGAGTCGCCAGTACTATTGAGAGCATCTGATACTTTGAAACTAAAGATTATTAATCTACGATCAGAAAATGATTTTCAGTAGGCGTCCCTAAAAGCCTACTCCTCATTCATTCCTCATCATTTTTTTGTTATTTGCAATTCAGCTAGATTCACATCATAAAATGAAGCCCTTTTGAGAGGGAAAAATTTTTTAACAAAAAACATTTATTAACAAAAACATTTTTTAGCACAATAAAACAATTTTTTAACAAAGCAAAACATTTTTTTAGCAAAAGAAACATTTTTTAACAAATAGAAACATTTTAAACATTTTAAACAAGAACATTTAAACAAAATTAACAAAAAAACATAACAGAAAATTTTTTTAACACAAAAAATACATTTTAACAAAAAAACACTTTTTTTCAACAAAAACAACATTTTTTCACAAAAAAAACATTATTTAATCAAAAAAAATTTTTGAGTTTCAAATCATCTACAAAAGAACACACCATTTGTTGGACGGTGGAAAATCCTCACGACAAAATATATCTCGGTTGCATTTATTTCGTGTTTTGGAAAAAGAATCTATAATTATGCTTTATTATATAAAGTACAGAATGGGTGAAAAACATTGCTCTAACAAAATTTGAAAACTCGTGTGTCAGTATAACCACGGGGGATAAAACCGTGGCAAAACACGCTTCTTTGTCAGGAAAAAATAGGGTTGGGGTGATGAACATTAGGGTTCCGTAGGACCCTTGTCTTCTTGCACCAACCCTAGTATTTTTGTTGACAAAAAGTTTTAGCCATGCCCGAGGTACACTTTAATGTTACGTGTACACTAGAGATCATCCTATCTGGAAAAGTATTAGAACTTAGGGTTTAGGTAAACTCGTGTCCAGATGAACACGGTATAGAACCGACGCAAAGCTGTTTTCTTGAGAGGCTAAGGGTAGGGTTAAAAATAGGTTCGTGTTCCGAATGAACCAGAACGACCTAATTTTGTTGACAATAACCATAGACTTTTTCCGAGAAAAAGTTTTGCCATGCCAACGGTGTACACTTATAAAGTTAGTTTTCTATGAACCCAGCAAAATTTTTTTTTGAGCCTGCACATGGCCCGCGTGTTTGCTCTCTAGCT
Source organism: Oikopleura vanhoeffeni (assembly GCA_004367855.1). NCBI lineage: Eukaryota > Metazoa > Chordata > Appendicularia > Copelata > Oikopleuridae > Oikopleura > Oikopleura vanhoeffeni. The sequence continues at coordinate 12,634 of SCLH01062705.1, forward strand.
GCTTTCGTGGACTACTAAGAGCTCAACCAGTTTATCAACACTTTAGAGTGCTGCAAAAAAGCTTCAGGTCTTACTAGGAACGCCGTAAAACAGGGACCTTCGTCATTAGAAACCTTAGACCGGATCTGAACGACCAAAACAACCACAGCTTTTTATTCTAAGTGGGCCTTTTTTAAAAAATCGAACTCGCCCACAATTTTCGCTTATTAACTCTCATAAGCAGATGCACTTTTTCGCTAAATTCTGTTCTGAAGCAATTCTGAACCATTTTGCTTCACTTTCCCGTCGATGCTAAAATAAACAGCAAAACATCTTGAATTTTATATTTGATTGAATCTATTTAGGTCATTTATTGTAAAAAAATAAATTGGCATTTAAAGGTCACAAGCAAAATGGCGAAAAAAGTTCAAAATTTTATATCGGGAAAATATGTTTTTTTTGTTGAAAAATGATTTTTTTGTTAAAAAATGATTTTTTTGTTAAACGCAAAAGCCTACTCCTTCTTGGAAATATTTCCCCTTTTGACACACATGTTAAAAAATGCCGTTGAGAGATTTTCCTTGGCTTAAATATACTAGAAAAATCTCTCAACAGCATTTTCTAACCAAAGTGTGATAGAGGGATATGGATCTCCAGCCCCTTCGGTACAGATTCTAAATATTTGAAAGATGCACAATTCTCCCACAGAATTTCAGAGAATACATATGTGTTGTTTTTACTTGCGAAATGAAAATTGTCATTTAGGTAATCACGGCCAATAAAAAATGGTAACTAGGTGGATTATATTTTAAAACCCTTGCCATTGGCTATAGCTTGGCGTTCAAAATAAAATCCACCTAGTTACCATTTTTAATTGGCCGTAATGACCTTAATGACAATTTTCATTTCGCAAGTAAAAAAAACACATACTGTATTACGTCCACGAAGGAGATGTTCGTCATTTGTTCTTGTCTCTTCATCATATTTCTGTTGAGTGAAAAAAGAGGGCACCCTAGAGCGCAGAGCGCTTTTATTTCAACGCAAACAGTTTGAGAATTTTTATTCAAAACTAAGAGAGTTTTAATAACTTATGACAGTATTATTTTAGAATTTTAATGAATATATCAAAAATTACTATTTTCAAGTTACAGTTTACAATGTAGGCTGAAAATTCATATTTAAAATTAATAAAAACTGTATTTTTACTCGCAAATAAGCGCACTTTTGCAGGGAAAGTGGTTATTACGTTAAATAACTCTAACGTTGAAAATGTCCCTAATCTTTTTTTGTAAGTGATTCCTTTCCAGCGTCCTCTGCAGGCTCCAGATTGACAGTTTAAAATAACGGTGAATTGCATTTAAATAGCAAAATGAATAAACGCACTTTTGCAGGAAAAGTAGTAAATACGTTAAAATATCCTGAAAATGTCCTTACTCTTTTTGGTGGAGGATAGCCAGGAGAAGGTGAAAGGACCAAAAGTGAACGAGTTGTTGGTGAAATTGAAGCGAGTGGTACACAAAAGACCGCGTGATTCAGATACTGAAGGAGAAGGTAAGAATTTAAAAAAAGGCCTCTTCGAAGACAAAGGGTGAAAATGTGTCAGAACAGAGAGGGGTTGAATGAGAGACAAAGAGCAAAAGAGGCAGAAATGAGAGCAGAATGCAAAAGAATGAAAAAGATAGCGGATGACGATCGAAAAGAGTTGAAAAGACAGATAAAGGAGGCCGAGAAGTTGAAAAAGAAGGAGGCGAAAGTAGCGAGAAAACAGGATAGCGATGAATTGTATATCGATACGGATGGAGAAGAGTAAGAAAGAAAGTCAAAGTTCAATTTGAATATAGGTTGCATTAATTTGTATAATTAGTAGCAATTTAATTTTCTTTCTTGTATGTAATTATCATTTTTCTTTGTCATATATGTTTTTTGCGTGTGTATTTGTGTATTTATGGTTTAAAAATTTATATATTTTCTTTTTGCGTACATTTACAGTTCGTTTAGGTTTTTTTTGACGTGTATTTAACGTGTATTTACTTTCTGTCTAAAAGTATTATCTTAGGATTTGCTAGGATTGTTAAGGAAGATGTTAAGGTAATGGATTCTCTGTGGTTTACCTGGGAAGGTAGAATCTAGTTTAGATTGAGAAATTTTACTTGTGCAATTTCTTTTTTTTAGGTGGAGGGACGTAACGCGCAGTAATACATAGGATACACAAGGTAGAACTCAACGGGTCGTTAACGCAACAGGTCGTTAGAAACTAGTTAGCTAGTTTATCGACCAAGTAGTTGAATTCTACGAGTCGTCGACTTTAGGCATAGAAACCAACAAGTCGCAGAACTCAGAGTGTTCAACAA
>SCLH01062706.1:0-34007 GCA_004367855.1 Oikopleura vanhoeffeni
TCAAAAAAGGGATTAATCCGTTTATGAAAATTTACAAATAGTATTATAAAAAATATTTCAAGAATTTTTTAAAAATCACTTTGTGAGCTATCCGAACTAACAAAACCAGCGATCGTGCGTCCGACCTAAATCGACAAAAAATTGTGTAATCGTACAACTTCTATGAAGTATTAATAGTTCCGCCTGTTGTTCAGACGATGAAAATAATCGATGTTTCAAAAATAAAGAGGAGATAAACTGCGAGAAAGAAATTGTTTACTCAATCGTTGCCTCAGAGGGCAAGGTGAACACATCTCAAGAACCAATACGGACATGCCATGCCAAATGAAAATTTTGGTCAAAACGCCAGATAATTTACTCCAGTAAAATTTATTTCTGAAAAAGCTGGTCCTTCCAAGATTAGTGACCTATGACAAGCTCACCAGAAACAAATAATTATTAAAGAACTGCACCTCAAGCCTGCGAAATTTCTTAAAATACTGAAGGTTTTAAGCAAACGGATAATTAACAATTGGAACAGCTCCGTCCGAAAGCTCTGTAGAATAATCAAAATCTCGCCAGAAATCAGCGCGAATTAATACAAACTAACGGCTTAACAAACTTGGACAAAAAACTTTGGCCAGATGGATCTGACACTCAGACCACAATTCTGAACCACGAAAAAACATCCAAAACGAAAATTTTGTGAGAACTAGCGCTCAAGTGCATTGACCGATGGCAGAAAGATTTCTTCAGTCAGACTCCAGCGTTCGGAAGGATTCTGAAAGATTCAGACATGTACTTATGTATTAATAGACGAATAAAACAGTCAAAAGCGAATTGCCGCTCGATCTATGCACAAAAACCATTTTCCTGGAGCAAAGATCGGAACCATGAAAATTGTTCACTGTTAAAACGGTTATATTCTATCTATATGTTAGAGTTTAATTTTTTCATGTACACATTTCAAAATAAATAACTTATATTTTTTTTAGTTTTTTGAAATCCTGCAAATTCACCATGAACCAAAAGCCGTACAGTAGCGAACGAACTATCAAAAGAAAAATCAATGCAGAAGACTCAATATAGCCGACGAAGAATAATTTTTTAGTTTAATTTATTGTAAAACTCAAATTTTAGTACAAAGCCAATTTTTGCAGAATCAAAAGAAGAAATAAATTAATCAGTCAACATATTACAATGTGTTTTAAAGTAAAAATTAGTTTGAGATTGAAAATTATGTTTTAAACCATTAAAAAAGTATATCAAGAGCGTCGATTTGAACAGTTGAAGAGCAATTCGATCGGTAAATTGAAAAGTGGGGGTATATGGTTTTAAGGCCAATTAGGCCGCAGTTTGTAAACAGCTTATCCGTCCTAGCGGCATCATCTTGCCGCATTCGATGTAACTTTTTTAAGTCAACTCATAAATGCCATATAACGGCATGATTTTAAATGGACAATAGAATCAGCAGGGTTACAGAACTACTTATGAAAAATTGAAAACTAATTTTTAGACTCCCCATTTGAATTCTACTAATTTTAAAAACGGACCAGCAAAAGGTATTTGATTTCATTTTAAAAAATCGTCCAAACCGTGTGATCATCAAACTGCCCCAAAACACACACTGAAGCGACAGATGCAACAAAATTTCTTGGCATTTCTTCCTGTATGTCTCTATGTATGTTAAATGAAGTATAAATTTCTAAAAAATAAAATAGACGATTTCTATATGTAAGGGACTTTATTGATTAATTAAAAGTGTTTTTAATGCAGGCTTCTAAAAATCAGAGTAAGCGCGCAAGCAATTTACCCCAAACTAGACATTTGTCAAATCTTTTGCACTATAATCTTCGAATCTCTTTTAAAAGGAATAATCTGAATATTTTCAAAAAATTTGCATCGAACATAAAAATTTTGAACCAAGAAGTCTACTTATTTTATATCAATAAAATTTTACAAGTGCTATTGAACAAACTCTTTATTAATATCAATAAAAACGAAAAATGCAGATTTTTTTCAGTATTTCTCCATATTTTAATGTTCCGAACTAATATTCTATTAAGCGAAGTGATAAAAAAGGTATAATTTTTGGTTATTTCTTGATTTAACGCGCGCATAAATTTAAGAGGGTCTATACGATAATTGAGCAAAAAATAAACTTTTTCAATAAATTTTTTTTTTTCACAATGACAAGAGCCAATTAATGAACCAAGTTCTATCTTCTTGATAATTATCTTCCGACATATTTTACCGTAGTATCTAACAGCAGATATGAGGTCAGATTCCTCAATCGGAATCCCTCAAGAGCCTGATCCGAATAAAGATAGAAAAAGGGCGGGAGAAAGTATTTAAATTTTCTCTTTTGTGAATGCACTTCGAAATTGTCTCATCTGATCACAACCAGATCGGGGATACTCCGAGGGTTCTCAAATCTGGCAAGAACATAATCAAAAAAAAATGTGCTTTTACAATTTTAACTTCTGAATTGGGACCCAACATTTTTTCGAAAATCCTTAAAACCCGAAAACATTTGACTGATAATCAGCAAACAAAAAAACGACGAAAAATATCAAGGTCAAATAACAAAAAGAATACAAGCAAATTTATAATCGAATATTCGCAGAATTACCGGTCTGGCTTGATCTTGAAAATATCACCGATTACAAGTATTTTCAAGAAAAAATAATTTCGTGCCATTTTTTCAGGCATTAAAACTCACATCAGTCAAACCGTTAGAAAAAACTTTTGTAAACCGCTGAAAATACATGGTGCATTTAACCTCAAAAAAGGTGATCGACAATGACAGCACGTTTCGGTATAGCTCCTTTACCTCATTATATTTCTCGACACTTTTTTGAATCAAAATTAAATTTTCAAAATGCCTCTAAAAAATTACATTACTGTAGACTTAGATTTAAAAACTCGTCTGTAATCTTTTCCGCATGTAAAACATTTGGTCAATTTCAAAACCCACCGAAATAAATTTTTCATTGTCGACAAACTACTTCTGGATTCAAAGTTCTAATATGTTTTAGAACATTTTTCACGCAACCAATTTCAGCATTTTTTTTGGGTTATTATTATAATAAATGTACGTATAGCCAAAGCAATACGTGCGATTTTTCCGATACTGAAATACAAACAGGTTCTCTTAGTAAAATACTCTCTAAAACCTAGATTGCAACTATTATTAAAATTATCAAAATTTTTTGTATTCGCCATTTTTTTTGTGAGTGTAATTTTTTCATCATATTTAGTATGATTTTTGCGTAGGCGGCTTTAAAATAAATATAACAATTGAAAAAAGTGAGTCCAGAAAAAATCAGATTTTTTCTTAATAGCGTAAAATAGTTTAATTGAGTTAAAAAAATAACTATACTTGAAAGAAAACATTCACTATGATATTACACACTATGATATTTATGTTATAGCGTGTGTTTTTTTTATATCGTGTGATTTATTTTATAGTGTATGTTTTCTCATACAGTATGTTTTCTCTCATTTGATACTATTTGTATTTTTTTTTAATCGAAACGTTCGGATTGAAATACATTTTTGATTAGAATATTGTTGAATTATAGAAACAAATTTAAAATCACTTAAATTAACTGTTAAATTTAATTTCAATCAATCAGTTTAATTTCACATGAAAATTCTTTTGCGTCTTAAATGAGTTGCAGATTAAAATTTATGTTGACAAATAAAAAATCCGAAGGTTATTGGCCATATTCCATCTATTAATAATTAACTTGACCCGCTTTCAAAAATGTTATTTAAAATTTTATTACCATATACTTTGTGAGCATAAACAAATATCGCGACCTAAAAATATTTTTTGGACAGCACTTTTCGACGCCAATTTGTTTATTTTACCTTATATTTTTCGCGATTTTTAAAACAAGTAAAAAAACTTTTTATTTCAAAAGCCTGCACGTGGTTTGAGTGGGTTAGGCATCTAGCTGTCAATAATATTAAAAAATTCTTCTATATATATAATATAAATAATCGCGTTTTCAAGTACTGGAGTTCAAATCGCTCACGTCATGCAGCTTTTTTCATTTGAGTTTTAAAAATAAGGAAACAAATTTCAACTTCTGAAATCAGGAATTTCAAATTCAGAAAAAATTTGAAAATCTGAATTTCCAGAATTTGAAATTCTGAAAATCAAAATCTCAGAAATTTGAAGTTCCTGACAATCAGCATATCAGAAGATCTATTGTCAAAACGATCAGACCCCTAGTTATCACAATCTTATTTGTCAGATGTCTCTTTTCTACCGGAAGTAACTCGCCAACATCCCTACTATCAGGCAACTGAAAAATTCTAGAACATGCAAATAAACCGAATTTTTTTATCACAATATTAGACTTTAAAAATCTATCTCCTCCGATGATAAGTATGCAATCATGATACATTTTTGGCAAAATAGCTCAGAATTTCTATGCTAAGTGTTATTCTCAGAACATTCCTGAGAGATCGAGAACGAGCTTTTTTTGCAACTTTCCGGCTAAATTTTGAAATATTAATTTTCAAGGTCATGAAAAAAATTGAAAAGATGCAAAAATTTCAAAAAAATGTGGCTCATTTTGTTTGGTTGTACCCTAATGTACCAATCCCCGATCAATTTGAAGCATTCTGCATGGTCCCGAAGGCCGTATTAAAATCATATCCCACACTCCCTCAAGGCTTTATTAGCTTTGCGTAACATTTATTTTATCACGCGTTTTGTATTTCTGGTGATGTATGAGAAAAAAATCCGGAGAAAAAATTAAAAGCACATCCGGTTAGTATGGATCTCCGCCTGACTGCAGACCTGAATATGGCCCAAATTAAATAATAGCTTAATTTGAGCAAGATTCTTAAAACTGAAACGATAAATTGACAGTCCATAAATATCCCCGGATTGAGCACATTTTTCAATCAGACTTCAAGTTCTGCAGATTCCGAGCTGAGATCCCATATTAATTTTGAAGCATTGAAATTATTTTTTGAAAATAAGCGACAAGGATAGAAACTCCATAGAAAGTTTTATCGTCTTTCCTTTTTTATAAATCGCGAACCATGTTCCCCTTGGAAAGCCTGCCCTAGACACAATCTTTAATAATTTAGCAAGTGCTTAAATGGACTAGTAGTTATTAAAGGAGGCGGAGTGCCGTCAAAATCGGACACGATTGGCACGGTTCCAAAGTTTTTTTGTGGAGGTCAGTCCAAGACTTAATGGCGCCATGGAGGATAATAATGGGGCTGCAATTATGACTCATACTTTAATGACTCATAAACTAAAGCTTTGTAAGTATGATTTTTTGTTGAAAAATAATCAACCATTTTCGAATAAATAGGATGAATTTGTTTCGAAAAACTTTGAAAAAAATTCGAACAATTGACAAAAAAAAATTTAGAAAATTTTAAAAAAAATTGAGGAAAATTTGTAAAAAAAAAAATTTAGACAAAATTTTCGAAAATAATATGTCAAAATATATTCAAAAAAAATCAAGAAAATAATAATTAATCTGAAAAAAATTAAATAATTCCTGAAAAAATTTTCTGAAAAATTTTTTTGTCAAAAAATTTCCAGAATTTTGAGACGTCGATTACAAATAAATAATTTGACTTATAAAGCTCAGAGTGGTCTTAAAATAAACCCTGCCTAGAAAAATAGGATGGGTTTTGATGAAATTCAGTCAAATCAGACTTACTCTAAATGAATTTCCAAAATGTGGACATTCGAGATTCGAGCGTTTTTTAATATATTATATTGGTTTTTCAACGGTCAAATATTAATGTCATGGTGTTAAAAATGGCTTTAAAATACTCCCCGTGGATGTAACTTTGGTGGGAGTAATTGATACCAAAAATTAAATTCAATAGTATAACTTAGAATTAAAAAAGAAAAAGATTTCTCCCTATCTTTGTAAGCTTAAGAAATTTTTTTTAAAAATATTTTTTTTAAAAGTCGCAATTTTAACAATCAAATTGACAATGAATATTCAATCGGATAAAGCTAAAGTGGTCTTAAAATGAATCTATGCCTAGAAGAAATAGGGTGCATTATGACCAAAATTTTTGCTATCCGACACTCTTAGAATTTCAAAATCTGACATTCTAGAATTCGAAGCTTTTGGAAAAATTTTAAATCAAAGTTTTGAAGGTCAAATATCTTATAACTATGATGACTAAAATAGCTTTAAAGTACTTCTCCGTACACGACTTTGGTGGGTAGATACCAAAATTTAATTTGATAGATTCAATCTAGAATTAAAAAAAAAATACCTATCTTTTAGGCTTAGAAATTTTTTTTTTAAATTTTTTTAAAAAAGTTTGCAATTTTAAGACATCAATTTGACAAATGAATATTTAATCGATAAAGCTCAAAGTGGTCTTAAAATGAACCTCCTGGCTACAAAATAGGGTGGGTTTGACAAATTTTTGCTATCCGACAACTCTAGAATTTCAAAATGATGAATTCTAGAATTCGAAGCTTTTGAAAAATTTTAATCAAGTTTTGAAGGTCAAATATTTATACTAATGATGCTCAAAATATGCTAAAGTACTCTCCTGTACACGACTTTGGTGGGTAGATAACTTAAATTTATTTGATATGATTCAATCTAGAATTAAAAAAAAATACCGTATCTTTAGCTTAAGAAATATTTTTTTAAAATTTTCTGTTTAATGAAGTCGAATTTGTAAACATCATTTGACAGAATGAATAATAATGCGGATAAAGCTTAAGTGGTCTTAAAATGAATCCCTTCCATAGAACAATAGGTGTGGTTAGTGCAAAATTTTTTGCTATCCCGATCAACTTCTAGATATTTCCAAAAAATCTGACATTCTAGAATTCGAGCTTTGAAACATTTTTAAATCACAGTATTTGAAGGTCAAATATTTCCATTACTTTATTATGCTAAAATAGCTTTAAAGTACTCTCGTACCGTAACTTTGTGGGTAGAATACCCAAAATTTATTTGATAGATTCAATCTAGAATTAAAAAAATAAATACCTATCTTTTAGCTTAGAAGTTTTTGTTTAAAATTTTTTAAAAGTCGCAATTTTATAACATCAATTTGACAAATGAATATTAATCGGATAAAGCTCAAAGTGGACTTAAAATGAACCCTGCCTAGAAAAATAGGGTGGGTTGTGACAAAATTTTTGCTATCCGACAACTCTAGAATTTCAAAATATGACATTCTAGAATTCGACCTTTTTGAAAATTTAAAAATCAAGTTTTGAAGGTCAAATATTTATACTATGATGCTAAAAATAGCTTTAAAAACTTCTGATATTACAATTTGTGTTGAAAGGAATTAATTTATTTGAATGTTTTTACAGAGAAAGAAATGCAGATAAAAAATCTTTGAACAGAGGAGGTTTTTCGGTGACTGGAGGCATAAGTGGTTTTTCTTTTGAAGCGAGTTGAAGCAGTTTGCAAGCCATTTGACGAACAAATTGGTCTTTCAGGACAGGAATGCCCTTGATTCCATAATTTGCGAAAAGTGTCACGACAAGACAGGCTGCCGCACAGGTGGATCCAAATTGGCGGAGTTTCCCATTGGCACGGTTATCCGGACCGAAATTCACTTTTTTGATGCCCAAGCTTCTTTCTAGCGCTTTTTCGATTGTAGCACGGATTGTGAGCGTCAGGTTCTCGTTTGGATTGTCATGAGCTGGGCTAGCATTTGCACCGCCCATATCCATGATCCAAGCTTCATCAGAACCTAATCGGAATGAGCCGATGATAGCATGTCCCTCTGTTTCTTCGCCAACTTTTGGCGGAACCAAAAAACTAATAATAAGAGTGACTTGTCGTCCTTGATTTGCTTCCAATAGTCTCAGGACGGCTTGCCATTGCAAGTTCCTATTGTCAATATTTTCAACTGCGAGCTCATCGGCGTCCATTATAATAACGTCTCGCAGCACTTTTATGCATTTGTTGTATGACCGAAGACCAAAATAATATTCCGGATTGGTCGGTTTTGTTGAGACGCCAACTTTTTCGAAGCAGTAATCATGTTCGTTTTTATCTTCTTGACCGTGTCGGCATTCATTTGATACTTTTGCTAATAATTTCTTTTCTTTGCCTTTAGCGATCTTGTTTGGCGCGGTTTTCGCTAATTGAATATCAGCACTTTCCGGGCCATCGCTGATATTGATGGCGATGGATCCAAAATTTTTTCTGATCGTTGTTTGATCAAATGTGCAGCAGGTTTTGAGCTGTATTTCGGCATTTTTAAAAATTCTTGGAATGAGACCAAGGATTCGGGTCTCATTCGGCACTTTTGCAGAGCCATCAGTCAAGTTAAGGTCGGCCATATTGTAGGTTTTGCCAATTTTGAAATGGCTGACATTTTTCGTCATTTTGAACATAACGTCACATTCCGAGTGACGTAATTTATCTCCACAGTGAAGACAAATTGGCAGAACTAGAGGAGGGTATCTGGAATTTTTGATGACCTTCAGGGATGTGTTTTTATAGAACACAACCCCATTTTCAGGCCCAACGATGGCGAGTGCCCAATGTTTTGATGGCTTAATTTTATCGTTAAATTCTGGATCTTCTGAGCCTTTTTTTTGAGACCCATGAAGAATTCGTTTGAATAACACATTTTTATGTAATAATAATTTATTTTTATACTTTCCTAGAAACCGGAAGTTTCTTATATACAGCATAATGGACACTCTAGCGTTAAGTGGTGTTAATTAGCAGCTGATTTGTAATTTTGCAGTCTAACTTTATCAATAGTACTTGATACAGCTTGTACCTTTCATGGCGCAACCATCTGGTGACCAATCGTAATTACCCTCTGAAGCGGTCAAATAAACAATTTCATAACGAAAGATTCTCAATTTTGAGAGACAAAACCTTCCGGAAATTGAGCTCTTGAAAATAAAGCTAGACCTAAAATAGCTAAAAATTATCAATATCATTAAAAGTTATATATGAAAATAATCGATTTGATAATTTTTTGATGAAAACAATCCATTTAAGAAGCTTTTAATTTATTTTTAACATCACAAAAATATCAAAAAAACTTTTTTTAGGCTGAGATTTTGCGTGAGCTGGTACACGAATTTTAAGTGGTGTAAAAAGAAGATTTTTTATAATAATTATAACAAGCTAATTCAGGGCTACCTATGCATTTTTCATTTTTTCCTACGCCTAAGAAAAATTGCAAAAATTTTTATTAAAATTTGAAAAAAAAACATTTTTGAAGCTGAAATTTTTCGGGCGTGCTGGTGCGTCAAGCCGAGTTTAAGTGGCGTCAAAAGTAGAGCGGGCCAAATTTTTGATTATCAACATGACAAACTAATTCAGGGCTATAGAATGTTGTTTTTATATTTTTTCTGAGCCTCAGAAAAAATGCAAAAATTTTGTTAAAATTTGAAAAAAAAAAACATTTTTGAGGCTGAAATTTTTCGGGCGGGCTGGTGCGTCAAGCCAAGTTTAGGTGGACTAAAAAGTAGAGCGGGCCAGATTTTTGATCTTGACCGTGACCAGCTAATTCAGGGCTATCAAATGGTGGTTTCCATTTTTCCCCTCGCCTTAGAAAAATTGCAAAATTTTTGTTAAAATTTGAAAAAAAATTAGTTTTGAGGCTGAAATTTTTCGCACAAGCTGGTGTGTCAAACCAAGTTTAGGTAGAGTAAAAATCACAGCGGGCCAGATTTTTGATAATCACCGTAACAAGCTAATTCAGGGCTATCGAATGGTGGTTTCAATTTTTTCCCAAGCCTAAGAAAAATTGCAAAATTTTTGTTAAAATTTGAAAAAAAAACATTTTTGAGGCTGAAATTTTTCGCACGAGCTGGTGTGTCAAGCCAAGTTTAGGTGGAGTAAAAATCAGAGCGGGCCAGATTTTTGATAAGCACCGTGACAAGCTAATTCACGACTATCGAATCGTGGTTTCAATTTTTTTCTACGCCTGAGAAAAATTGCAAAATTTTTGTTAAAATTTGAAAAAAATTAGTTTTGAGGCTGAAATTTTTCGCACGAGCTGGTGCGTCAAGTCAAGTTTAGGTGGAGTAAAAATAAAAGCGGGCCAGATTTTTGATGATAACCGTGATAAGCTAATTCAGGGCTATCGAATGATGTTTTGTATTTTTTCCTGCGCCTAAGAAAAATTGCAAAATTTTTGTTAAAATTTGAAAAAAAAACAGTTTTGAGGCTGAAATTTTTCGGGCGGGCTGGTGCGTCAAGCAGAGTTTAAGTGGCGTAAAAGTAGAGCGGGTCAGATTTTTGATGATAACCGTGATAAGCTAATTCAGGGCTATCGAATAATGGTTTGTATTTTTTCCTGCGCCTAAGAAAAATTGCAAAATTTTTGTTAAAATTTGAAAAAAAAAACAGTTTTGAGGCTGAAATTTTTCGGGCGGGCTGGTGCGTCAAGCCGAGTTTAAGTGGCGTCAAAAATAGTGCGGGCCAGATTTTTGATCATCAACATGACAAACGAACTCAGGGCTATAGAATGGTCTTTTTATATTTTTCCTGAGCCTCAGAAAAAATGCAAAAATTTTGTTAAAATTTGAAAAAAACATTTTTGAGGCTGAAATTTTTTGGGTGGGCTGGTGCGCCAAGCCAAGTTCAGGTGGAGTAAAGAGTGAAGCGGGCCAGATTTTTGATAATCAGCGTGACAAGCTAATTCAGGGCTATCGAATTGTGTTAAAATTTTTTTCCTAAGCCTTAGAAATAGTGCAAAAATTTTGTTATAATTTGAAAAAAAATAATTTTTGAGGCTGAAAAATTTCGCGCGAGCTGGTACGTCTAGCCGAGTTTAGGCGGAATTAAAAGAAGAGCGGGCCAGATTTCTGATAGTCACCGTGACAAACTTGTTCAGGGCTATCGAATGTTGTTTTTGTTTTTTTCCTCAACCTCGGAAAAATTAAAAATTTTTGTTAAAACTTAAAAAAAATAAGTTCTGAGGCTGAGATTTTTTGCGCGAGCAGGTGTGCCAAGCCGAATTTAGGTCGAGAAGAAAGTAGAGCGGGCCATATTTGTTTTGATTATTATAACAAGCAGGGCTATCAAATGATACATTGAATTTTTTTCTGAGCCACTGAAAAAATTTGTCCAAATTTGAAAAAAATCAGTTTCCGGAAATCAGGAATTCGTCGAGCGTGAATATAAACTTATAAAGCCAAAGCTTTGAAAGTTGGTACACATACAAACTTATGTGTATCGGAATGGAATCGTCGATTTTTTTCTTTTTCGTCACAACTTCATGAACATCTGTTGTGAACTCTGTATTCAACTGTCGATTTCTTTCCAATAAGCGAGTGTTTACATGCCGATAGAGATTTTGTGGCCGTACGTAAGAAGTTTTTCGATGTTTTTCAAGATTCATTCCGAATCGGCCTCGAATTGGTTCAAAATTTGTTTTAACTGTTAATTAAAAAAAGATATCGCATGAGTTTCAAGTGGTGTCGAACCTATAAAAATGCTTTGCGCTAGAATATAATTATTCATCCGATTTTTTAGATAAAAGTATCATTCGATCTAATTTCAAATTCTCTTTAATTTAAGGTATCAAGGTTTAGCCTATGAGAGCTTTGAAAGCGACTTTATCGAATTTAGTACATCGTTTTACTTTAGGATTCGACGTCACTTGAAACTCAGGCGGTAAAAAAATAATTGAACCTTTCCTATACATGAATTCATCGTGAATTTTGCCCGATCTCCGAGAGGTTTGTTATGACCTACGGCACTTATTCTAATTTTAACCATCTCGTCAATAAAACGCCTAAAGGGTCGTTGCCCTGAAAGAAATTGCATAGCCCAATGAACGTTGGCTACTTCTAGTCCAAGTGACAAGTAAAATTTCAGTAGTGGTGTTGTTAAAATGATATTTTTGGCATTGTATTTCATTGATTTACACGTGTAAGGAAATTTCCGGTTGAGCTTTTTTGCAGAATTTAGCACCTTCTGGTCTAGCATTTCTGGAGTAACTTCAATCCTGCCAAAAATGAAGGGAAAATTTATGTTCTTGTATTTAGCTTGAATATGTACTGGAGTGAAAATATCAACTTTCAATAACCCAAAAAATGAATCCGTTCTTTTTTAAGCTAACATTTTTCCGCAAAAATTCAAATTAAATAAAAATTCAATGCAATTCGTTATTTCAAATTAATATATTAACTTTTCCTGACGGCAGAAATCAACATGTCTTGATTGACATTGTTTTTACCTAGAAAATTGCTAATTGGAGCATCAAATGTAATCTGACGGCGTATTTTATACCACTGACAACTCCGCATGATTTTTAATTCATCAAGTGCAGTTGCTATTTGTTCTAATCTTGCCATATCTAATTCGTATTCGCTTTGAGTTTGCACTGACAACATACAACCCCATTCACATCGATGAAATCTACAGCCTAAGTATTCGAGACCTATTCGATATGGTTTATCTTCTTCTGACGTTTTGAGCTCTATATAACCGTCAATAGAATAGCCTTTGATTATCTTTTCACCTCCGTTCAAGGCATGGCAAATTTGTGATGTTAAATGAGGATTTCTAGATTGTTCGTACTGAAATTTAATATTAAATGAAACTCAAAATAGCTATAACAAAATTTGTTTTTAACTCTTTTAACTGCGAAATGGAACTATTTCAATATAATAAAATATAAATCCGTTTTCTAAGTTGATGACAAACGAAGTTTAGGATAATTAATTTTTTACTATTTACGGTATAAAAAATAGTTCTGGTGAAAACTTTTAAAATTCTGTTAATTGAACAAACATACTGTGCAACGCATAACCCAGTGAAAACGTATAACTAAACTATTAGATGGATCGTGTTTACCGACTTATCACAAACTCCGTCAGTCAATAAAAAACAGTAAAAGTTGTTTACCTCCAGCCATTCTATGCACTCCAAAGATGATTTTTTGCCCGATTGATGCATCGATCGAATTTTGAAAGTTTTTCCTTGTTTCTCAAAGAGCAATCCGGGCCCAGCTGGCAGCTCTTGACTAAGTGCAAATGGATATACATGTAACTAAAATATTATTTAATGAAAGCGGGCATAGTGATTTTCTCAGAAATTGCATGAAAAACTTCAAATGAAAATTGATGCTGCCTTACTTACTGAGTTAAAATCAAAGGAACTTATTCTCTTGAAATATTTTCCATTCGGAGCCTTCAAAGCATTTTCAGGAAGTTCTTCTCCATTTTGTCTTGTAAAGTTCTGCTCGCCAACAACCATCATTCGATGAAAAACCATGCACAACCCTCCATCAAGATTCTGTCGTATTTCTTTGTTATACAACTCAAAGTCTTTTCCAAAAGAGTATATTGGTACAGCTTTCTCATCGTAAAATTTAAATGCAATATGCTGGGCCAAACCAGGTAGAGACATAAAATTATGCACATTTACTCCGAAATCAGTCAAAAAACCATTCCCATACGACTCAATTGCTTCTTGTAAAAGCCAGCAATCATTGAGATTATACAACCTCAGAAAATCAGTCATACTGGAGCAGTTTTTGTTAAATTCAAGTTTAGATTGCTCATAGCGTTTTGGAGATGTGTGCAAAATTTTTTGAATTTTCCTTGAACCCTCAACATTTTTGAATACGATTGTGTTATCAACAAGTTCGAGCGACGTCTCGAAGAGTTTACAATCAATGTTGTAATATGTGCATATATCCCTGAAAAACAAATTACATTCCCTGAATATTCAAAATGATGATAAATTAAATACTGCTATATACCCACTAGCCCGTTCACACTTTAAATATACTTTAATATTAGAATGGTTCAGAATTCCGCGTCAACAGACCAAGGGAATATAGTAGTTTATTTAAAAATAGGGACAATATCATTCGATTAAAATATGAGTTTCTTACGTTTTATTTGTCCATACACCATTTCTTAAACGATTATTGACAATATCTTCGAATTCTTGCAATCCTTCCGGACTTTCTTTCTTTGTCAAACTTGATATGAAATCAGAGTATGGCGGGAATTTTTTGCAATTACTTATATCTTTCGGACATAACCATTTCTCATAAGGATATACCGTTTTTGATAGATTCGAAACCCCACAACTTTTTGCAAAGTTATCTAACGACATTGGACTTAAGAAAAGTGTTTAGTTAGTGAATTTGACCGACATTCTTAAACATTTTTTCGTCAAAACTCATTACATCGTAAGTGCATAAAGATGAAAGTCTGAACTAAAGCTCAGAATTGTAAGCACTTAAATTTGAGTGAACCTTTCAACATTTTTAGGCAACGGTTTTTGAGTGACATGCGCAAAAAATCGCGCGCCAACACATTTTGATATTTTTTGTGCCAAATTTTTTTGCTAAAACTCTTTACATATTAGGTACATTGAGATGAAATTTTGAACTTAAGCACAGAATTCTGAAGCACTACAATCTGATTAAACCTTGTAATATTTTTAGGCAACGGTTTTTTGAGTGACGTGCGCGAGAAAAAATCGCGCGCCAACACATTTTGATATTTTTGTGCCAAAATTTTTTAGCAAAAACTTTTACATATAAAGTGCATTGAGATGAAATTCTGAACTTAACATCAGAATTGAAAGAACTACAACCTGATTAACGTTGTAAACATTTTTAGGCAACGGTTTTTGAGTGACGTGCGCGAGAAAAAATCGCGCGCCAACACATTTTGATATTTTTGTGCCAAACTTTTTCGCAAAAACTCTTTACAATATTAGGCGCATTGAGATGAAATTTTGAACTTAAGCACAGAATTTGAAGCACTACAATCTGATTAAACCTTGTAAATTTTTAGGCAACGGTTTTTGAGTGACGTGCGCGAGAAAAAATCGCGCGCCAACACATTTTGATATTTTTTGTGCCAAATTTTTTCGCAAAAACTCTTTACATATTAAGTGCATTGAGATGAAATTGTGAACTTAACTTCAGAATTGAAAGAACTACAACCTGATTTAACGTTGTAACATTTTTAGGCAACGGTTTTTGAGTGACGTGCGTGAGAAAAAATCGTGCGCCAACACATTTTGATATTTTTTGTGACAAATTTTTTCGCCAAAACGCTTTACAATATTAGGCGCATTGAGATGAAATTTTGAACTTAAGCACAGAATTTGAAGCACTACAATCTGATTCAAACTTTGTAATTTTTTAGGCAACGGTTTTTGAGTGACGTGCGCGAGAAAAAATCGCGCGCCAACACATTTTGATATTTTTGTGCCAAATTTTTTCGCAAAAACTCTTTACATATTAAGTGCATTGAGATGAAATTGTGAACTAACTTCAGAATTGAAAGAACTACAACCTGATTTAACGTTGTAACATTTTTAGGCAACGGTTTTTGAGTGACGTGCGTGAGAAAAAATCGTGCGCCAACACATTTTGATTTTTTTTGTGACAAATTTTTTCGCCAAAACGCTTTACATATAAAGTGCATTGAGATGAAATTCTGAACTTAACTTCATAATTAAAAGCACAACAACCTGATTGAACGTTTTAACATTTTCAGGCAACGGTTTTTGAGTAACGTGCGCGAATAAAAATTGTGCGCCATCACATTTTGAGAATTTTTCTGCCGAATTTTTTCGCCAAAACTCTTTACATATTAGGTGCATTGAGATGAAATTTTGAACTAGAGCTCAAAATAGTATACACTCCAATTTGATAACCTGTTTTAATATTTTTAGGCAACGGTTTTTGAGTGACTCGCGCGAGAAAAAATTGCGCGCCGCCTTATTTTGATATTTTTCTCCGAAATTGTTCGCAAAAACTCTTCACATATTAAGTACATAAAAATGAAATTTTGAACTTTAGCTTATAATTGTTCGATCTCTTATTTACTCAAAAACTAACATTTTAAAGCAACGGTTTTTGAGTGACGAGCGTAGAGCAACGACACACAAAGACATTAAGATATTTTTTTGAGATTTATAAATATTATAACTCACCTTGTATAATTTATAAAATCTCGGAAGATGATTGTGCCATAATCTAACTGCATAACACCACTACCGCGTTTAATACAAGGTGCTGATTTTGTAGAATTTTTCGTAATCAAATGCATGAGAGGAGTCAGAAGAACATTCATATCGTATTTTTCTAAATATTTTCTAGTGATTTTAAATTTTTTAATTGATAACCAAAATATTAAAAAGTTAGTTACTATATTTAATTAATAATCACCTCCATTCCAGCTATATGCACGTAGTTTGTAAATATTGTTTAGATAGCTGGGTTTTGAATAAATATGTGATTTATCTTTCACCGCCATATTTTTGAAGGCACTCGTTCGGACAAGGTCATTGTATCTTGAAATACCTTCACTAATTGTCACTGGATGTACTTTAAAGAGACCGTTTCGAATTGTTTGAAGAGTTGAAACAAAAGTTTGTACCAATAATTCTAAGCTGGATGGTTCCATATCCTTTCTTAGGAAGAAAAACTCTCTTTGTTCCCCAAAAGTAACAGTTATGCCGATACTCAAAAGTTTATGCATCATTAAGAGGTTGTTAATTTCTGCATTTGCTTCGTAGGACATTGCAGTTTCGATATCAAAACAAACGAAATGCATATTTTCCCAGGTCATACTTGGGATAATACCTTCAGAAACTAATTCGATTTTAATGTGGTCTACAGGTTTTTTATATTCCTTTTGAACGCATTTGACAACAGTTTCCACGACACAGGAGTTGGCATGTCGTTTGAAGTTAAAAAGATCGTTCGTACCAAAAAAGCATCCCTTATTCTCACACGAAAAAAAATTAATTGCTGAACTGTCTCTGTAGTACACAATTTCGGTATCAAGGTCAAGACGTTCACTTCCAATGAATTTTGGCATTTCAATTACCAATTTGTCTTGATATTTCGAATCTAGAACTTTTTTGGAGTGTATATTACGTTCAAGTCTTTTAACAGTCCAAATCTGCACGCCGATGTTAAACTTTTTGTATAAACTTGGCACATCAGCAGTTACATGATATGAAGAAAACCCCCAATGTGTTTTATTCTTTGATACTTCAAGAAAAAAAGCTTGTCCAGTCAGTTTAGGTTTCAATTTCGTTGTGAGTGCTTGAAAAAAGCTCATTTTTTCCCACTGAGGAAAATCATTCACAGGATCATAGGCGAATTTTGTTTTAAATTCGTTGAAGTCAATTATAAGCTGCATTCCCGCTAGAACAGGACTAGAAAACTGGTTGAATTTGGGATTGAATAGATTGATAATTTTTTTTGCGCTTGTATTTGAACTTTCATACGTTTTTCTAGCTATCATTTTTCGCCCAAGCCCCGTTATTGTGGTATATACGTTAATTTGCAAGTCCAATGTACTTTCTAGTTCAGTTATCACACTTATCTTATCGGTCGATTTATACTTTGCATAAGATTGAACGTCGATATCTTTTTTCAAACGAAACTTCGCCTTCTGATTCAATGAAGGGACAGCTGTCAGGCCATAAGATGAAGGCTGTTCTCTGATTTTGTGATATCTCTTACTGAATTCGATACATTTGAACAAATCATCTTCAGATATGCCAGAGAATTTGATTAGTGTCATTTTTTTAAATCATTCAGAATATTTAACTTGTGAAGATTAATTTTTATCTGAGTTTTCCAGTCTCTGGATTTAAGGCGCTATTTAGCTATTCTGAAATTCATAAAGTGACTGAAACCGAAATTGACGACAAAGAAGTTTTGTTATAAGCTTTTATTCATTTGATACAATTAAAATTATTCAAGTGAAACATCTAAATTTTTATCAAAGACGATCTTTCGCTCGTAGACAGGCATCCAAAGTAGAATTTGCTTTTCAGATAAAAGACTTTGAAACTTTAGTTTCAGTTGTAAGTTTCCATTTGTTATTTTCATTCTTTCCAAATTTATGACGACTAGAAACGAACTTTCGTAAAATTCTTTGAATGTTAAAACACCGGAAGACCAAGGATTAAAGAATCTAAATCAGTGAAACGTAAATTATTTGTGAATAATATTTAATAAATAAAATTTAGATAATCCAACCTATTTGTTTGCTTTAAAAAATGCTGATAGAAATCGATCGAAGACAAGCCATTACCCACCAGAGGAAACCCCGTAATAGATTCATTATCTGAATAAGTTGATTAAGTTTCAGATCGTACATTTGTTATCATTACCTATTTTCAAATCGAAAGACTGCATTGAATGCTGTAGAAAGCGTGAGATACACAATTGATCATTACCGCTCAATCGGTCTAAGGTTGACAAACCAAACATTATATACTTCGGGAGTTTTCCTTGAATCAGATTTATGTCATACTCTGACAAACCCCCATCAAGAACGCTGCGTCTCACGACATAATCGTCGTACTTAATCTCATAATTGTAGAGTTTGACTTTACTCATTTTTTGATCTAGTTCTGAGGAATATGCATAATAAGCAGATAAAACTGGATTTTTTATAGGCACAACACTTTCATCAAAGCTGACTGGGTGCTCAATTGTGACCTTGTTATCAGTTTTAAGACGAAGGGTTATCTTGTCTGACATTTTGAACAGTGAATAGTCAGAAGGAGCGCGATGAAATCGTATAGTCACAGGAATATTTGCAGGGAGACATTCTTGAGAATATTTTTAAGATTACGAAAAAAAAAGTGAGCCATTTTCTTACCAGTTTCACGAGCAAGCCCATGATTCAAGGGTACAGAGAAATAATACCGTTTCCAACTTTGTAAATATGTTTTTCCGTCGACAATAACGTCTTTAGAAAAGCTTTCGGCTGTTTGGTCTCGATGTAGTCCATGTTTATTTTCTACTAACGCAGGTTGATCAAAATTTCTGAAATACTATTATCAAAAACTTATTACTTTCAGCATATAGTTTTTCATATCTAATGCATAGAAATTAAATTCTGTGCTTAGACTGTGGAAAATATAGAGCGTGAAACTTACAAGGGATCCCAAATTCCACATGTATCCATAGTAGTTGTGACGAAAGAGTCGTCAAAACTCGTTTTAAGAAAGAAAGAGTTACTGATAGCATAATCATATGCACTACTTTTATGTGTTATGTTTTCGTGAGAGATATTTATTTCTATACTCTCAAACAACTTGGATACACAGTCATTATCAAACCAATAATTCTCGGGAATTTCAAGTTGGACAGATAAAGCACATTCTGATAATTTTAAAAAACGTTTATCGGGACCCAGAACAAACTCTAGTACATCTTGGATAGGATTTTAAAAAATTCTTATTTTAAATATTTTTATCGGAACCAAATAATTAAAATCCCATTTTTATTATTGAAAGTTGACGTTAATTTGATGATTTTAGCATCTTCAATTCCGTCATTATCGTTTAAAAAGTTATTAGAAAAACTAAACATGTTTTTTTTATATTTTATTATTAGATCACAGACAGTTAAGAACATTTATATATAAGACAATAAATATGACGCAATATTACGATGAAAAGTTTTTATAAGATAAAACAAAGCCGACAAATTCAACGCTTATGTTCTAAAATGACGTCATAAATTTTAGAAATAAGTTTCTCATTGTATTCAAAGTTTTTTGTAAATAAATTGCAGAAGTCACATAATGAAATATCAGTTAAAGTGCGCATATAAATAAAACTAACAGCAAAAAGACCACAACTTTTTGTGCCATCTTTTTGAAGCTGGGGAGATACTGTGAATGATTTATAACGAATAAGTGGACACAAAAAGCTTCTTATTTTTTTTCGTTTCACAGCAAATCTCATAAAACCTGAGCTATCCAATATTTCCAGAGATTTTTCAGTTACAAAGATTGCAATCCAATGTTCGTCAATAAGTAATATTAAGGAAATTGGCAAAGAAACTAGTTTGATTCGCGCGAGTTGGGACAATTCAAAAATTCCACCAAAATTTTCAATATTTCGGACAATTTTTTCAACGCTTTATTGAGACTTCATGAACAAGTTTAAAAGATATGAAAAAAGTTTTGAAAAAATCAAAAATAAAATAGTTTTCCCTATTTTAAGAAGCCATGCCTTTCTGCGTCCATTTCGCGTTTTGTTTTTTTTCTTTCGTTTACGTTTAGATTTTTTTCGTCTTCCTTTACCTTTCAGAGCTTTTGGTATAAACCTTGTTTTACTAAATTTTAATTTATTTAAAAGTAACCTCAAAAATCACTCACCATAAACCGAGACGCATTTTGTATACACACCACGATTGAAATGAAGTCCAATTGCAAGTTTTCGACACCATTTATAGTAAAAAAAATAATGCGTGGGCGTTGATAGTCAATTGGCCAGAAAATCATGTTATTCGGTAAATAATCAACCCTAAAACCATCAATTCCCTTAACTAAAACCACCCCGTCTACATTATTTTCACCCGAATTAATCAAGTTAGTTGTTATATAAACAAACTT
Organism: Oikopleura vanhoeffeni; assembly: GCA_004367855.1. Taxonomy (NCBI): domain Eukaryota; kingdom Metazoa; phylum Chordata; class Appendicularia; order Copelata; family Oikopleuridae; genus Oikopleura; species Oikopleura vanhoeffeni. The sequence goes on from SCLH01062706.1 coordinate 20,339, forward strand.
TTCTTTCGGTCTCTTTTTAAATACAATTAAGGCTTCAGAAACTGATATTTGCGCATTTGAGGAAAATTCTAAATTTGGTAGTTCCCATTTAAAAGTTCTATTTTCGGAAGAAAAATTTAATGAATTACTATCAAGGTGAAGAAACTCCATTTTTGGCAACTAAATTGAGCTCTTGCTTATAAAAATGTTTATCGATAGTCTCGCCAGTTAAAGTTGAAATCCTATAATAACACAAATTTGAGGTCTTTCGTACTTTGATCACTTTGTACAACTCTTTGGTCCAGCCCGGTTTGTAACCTTTCGTAAAGATTGTTTTTGGTAATGGAATTCGGACTATATCTCCAACTTTCAACTTACAGTCGCTAGGTGGTGTTAGGCTACCATAAAGTTTCTTAAATACTTCTTTCTGGTTTTTGAAAGTGACGTCAATCGGAGCCATGCCGATACTACGATTTATTGATTTATTTAAGGCTGCAGATACATCTTGCAAAATATCAACCCATCTTTCTGTGTTATTTTCAGTGAAATAACGCTCGATTCGTCCTTTCATAGTCCTTATAAATCTTTCTACCATCAAAGCCTTTAATGGAGCTTTTAAAGTATATATAATCATTCCATAACGCTCAACCAACAACTCATAGATATAAGCATTACGGACATTAAATTCATTTCCTTGATCTGACGCAAACTGTGAAGGTTTATGATCCATAGAATTGATGATTGATTCGAGATTTTTTGACGTTTCTTCTGCAGTAACACTTTTCATTGCCCTCAGCCAATTTCGACGGCTAAAACAATCAACAACGACCAAAATATATTTATATCCATCGTTTTTCATGGCAGAATTTATATAAAACGCCGTATCAGCTTGAATAGCTACCCATGGACCCAAAACAAAAACTTTACGACGCTTAAATATGTTTAGTTTCCGCCGATGTCGAGATATTGATTCTTTTTGTAATATAAATTGTTTAAGATCGCCACTGTATCCGGAAGGTAATGAAGTATTTGTATAGAGTTCATTTAATTCTTCTCCGTTCGGATTATTCGAGTTCTGAGGACTCGAAACTGCCTGATTCACTGCCTGACTCGGAAAGTCCCGATTGTTCGCTGGAACTCTTTCCGACGTTAGTGGTAGTCTCTGGACTGTCTGAGACGAACTCGTCACTACTTTCGAAGACTGACTCCGTGCTGGAGATATCCGAAGACTTTTGCGACCGTTTAGGTATAACTTTTGAGTTTTTTTTTTGGTCTTTTTCTATTACTTTCTTTTTCTTTGGTACTGGGTAAAAGAAGTCTTTTAACTGTGTTGACTTTATCTGCCGTTTTGGCCTCATTAAGTTTTGTTTTCTGCCTTATTTTCCCAGTAAAATTGTGTTTTGAACTTTGAATTTTATTTTCACAAAGTTCTTTGATCAAAGAGTAGTCTACAAGCGCTTTGAGCCCCATTTTTATTATAAGTGATTTGATAAATATTCTGCATTTATATCAGGGACTTGCACGTGACGATGTTTTTAAGTTCAATAATAGAACAATGACTAATTCGAACTTGTGATTATTCGTAACTATGGTTACAGAATTTCAGATTCTGAGAAATATATTTTTATTCAGACTTAATAAAATTATGGAAATTGTCGTCCAAATTCAAAGTTTTTCATTTTACCACGAATCAAAAACTATATATTTAACTGGGGACGCACTTCAATTAGTAATCAAGGAAAATAATCACCCAGACTTATTTCGATTTAAGACTCTAAAAACTGGTCAAAAACTCAGTTTTAAAAGCAAAACGGTAGATTTTATTGAAGTGGTAAAAACTTTGACGGAGAGAGTAATTTTTATCAAAGTTGTTGGCGTAGAATTGAGTCGAGACTGTAAAAATCCTACTGCTCCAAAATTAATATTTGACAGTTTGAAATCATGCGACATATCAGCGGCGAATTAATCAGATCAGCTAAATTTCATCATCCTGCGAGTATAATTATTTCAGGCTCTAGCGGGTAGGCATTTTGTTTTGATTTCGAGCGTGTTTAACTTTATGTTTAAGGGTCGGAAAAACTTGTATGGTGAGCAACTTAGTTGAAAAACAGCATTTTACCAAAAAAATCAAAAATATATATTATTTCGGCTGTCCAGGAAATGAAAAAGGTCAACTTGATTGGGATACAAAATTGACAGAAGTTGCTGTACACTTTAATGGTTTGTTTTCATAATTAACTGCTTGATTACTAGTGAAAATATAATTAAGAGGGACTTCCAAGCACAAAATTTTTCTTGGAAATTCCAGCGAATTCGATTGTGGTTATTGATGATCAATTTGATGAAGCAATTAACAGTGCTGACATATCTCGGGCATTTAAAGTTGACAGAAGACATAAAAAATTCTCTATTGTCCTTATTACTCAGGTAATTAGCTTCAAAAATATAAAGTTAAGACCATATTTCATAATAAATAATTAAGAGTTTGTTCGAAGTTGGAAAATACGCTAAAACTATCCGAAATAACACAGAAATTTTTATTTTATACCGCAACTATGGCGATGCAAAAACAAATAATCGACTCAGCGCTCAATTAGAACTCAAAGATCGATTTGTTAGATGTTTAAAAGAAATTAATCAGAAAAAACATGGTTACTGGTTAGTTTTTAAGATTTTGTCAATTTTAAATGACTAAAATTTTGTTTTTATAGCGTCATAAACAATTCACCGTTTGTAGAAAATGAAAATCTGCGAGTTTCCTGCAATATTTTCGGAGAAAATGCACGACTTGGACCATGTCCACTGTTTTTCACTGCAAATTAAATAAATTTAAATAGGGAATATATTTTGATAAACATTTATTTCTGTTATGAAGTGAGAGCGAGATAGTATAACACTGAGGCAGTATATAACTTTTGGCAGGAGAAAAATATGCATAAGGCATTAATACATGAGATACCCGTTTAGCTAAATTTTGGACGTTTTGATCTGTGCAGTGGATCTTATTCCTTGTAGTTCACAGGAGGTAGTGAGCGTAACTGCCGAGGTTCTAAACACAAAATCAGTTTACTATTACACTTTTTCGGTGTTTTACTTGAAATTAATGTTTCAAATTACCTGGTTTGATGGTCGAATTGTTTGGAGTTTCCAAATCGTGTTCAACATCGGGAATTGGGGAGCTTGTTCGCACTTAATAAAGTTGTTTAAATACTGTAGCGAGTGTTTTTTAGGAAATTTAATACCCTTTTGATAAAAATATGGTGATGGAAATTATAAGGACAGGCTGATTTGAAATTAAACTTACTCTGTGAGCCATCATTGAAGGAGACAAGTGGTGTGGTGAAACTGGCGTCACCGGTTAATTCCATATCAGCCTCAATTCGCTGTGTTTCTTCAATTTTTACTAAACAAAAATCGTAAGGTTATGATTTAAGGACAAACTTTGGGAATAATTGATTTGAATTTGATTAAAAAATTTAGATACATTGTTTATTTGACGGTTCATATGGGAAAACCCGTTTGAAATTATCTGGTACATGTTCGATCAAATTACTTACCAGTGGCTTCTGTTTTACCGACTGGGAGGGTGTTTTCTTTCTTTCCCCGATTTCGAATGTCATGAAGTCGACCTTCTTCCATGATTCCCATCTCCAATCCTCTGTCACTGACAGTCCGCGTGATGACACGTGGAGTCAGTGGCGGAAGATTTTCTTCCGAACTTGAACCATCAAGTAAAAACTGTGGGTTATCAAACCCATGCCCTATAATTTTACAACTTTTACGTGTGAAAACGACGCCGACTAATATAATGAGAACTAAAATAGAGCCAAAAATTGCGACTGACACAAGAATTTGCACTTTTCCATCAGAAACTGGAGCAGTATTCGGAGTTAATGTCGTAATCGTTGGCTCTATAGTAGTTATAACCATAAAGTCGTCATTAATGATCTCGGTGATGACACCATCCTCAATATATGAGTCTGTAAAAGCCGTGGTTATGGACATGGGCGTAGTTTTGACGATTGCGGGAAATGTAGGAAGGTCAAATTGGTCCCCATAGTACAAAAGATCGTCAGCATGCGCAATTCTAACTAATCCCCCAAATACAATGAGAGCGCAAATCAAGAAAAGTACTCTCATAGTATCTCGAATGAAAATCTAAAATGATACGTTACTTCACTATTCATAAAAACGATAGACAATGAATTCAAATTTAGTATTTATAATTTAACACCGCGAAAAGATAAAAGCATAAAGGTTCTTTGAAATTTTAACTTTTTTTATGAATTTCTCTTATTCAGAACAATACAAAAAAACTTAAAAGTTAACTTTATAAACGCCATATAGTTTCTCTGAAGCATAAATCGTAATATAAGATTTCTCTTTCATTATTTAGATCAAGAATATTGACAAACAAACCTGTCAAATAACCTAATATATTGACGAATCAGAGGGCGTTAATTCCAGTTAGCATCAGAGAGAGATCCGCCTAAGGGCGTTTTTCTCGCTCTATATTTAATAAATCTTCTGACTGAAATTATCACGATAAAAAGTACTTGAATCAGAACCTAATCGGAACCGTAATTATGAAAACCTTTGAAGTTGATGAAATTTCTCAAAATTTAGAAATTGGGAAATTTTATAACGTTCTGGGTTTAGTTAACGCGAAACCAGTATTTTCAAATGTTGCCGACGGTTTGACGGTTCAACGGTTGAGCATAATAAATATCGACCGTGTTCAAATGATTATAGAGATCTGGAATACAAACCAGAATCAGGAACTCACCTTTGCCCCAGTTTGGCGCGGCTTGCAATTGTTATTCCTCAGAGACGCAAAATATCAAGGAGTAATGAATATGAGAGAGGAACCCTGTGGATTAGTTTATATATTCAAAATAGCCACCAAAAGCCCGGATAACCGATTCATCTGGATTTCATCCCCGTCTGCTTTATTCTGGACAGAGCCACTGCTGCCTAGAAAATCTCTTATGAGAACGATTCCGATCGAAGAGATTGAACTTATTGAACAAGAGGTACTTTAATTTTAACTTCACATTCGATAAACATTTTCCATTTTTTAAATAGAACTACATCATAAGTATTTTTAATTCTAGCGTCACATTCTATGGCCTGAAAATATACCTCAAGTTGGAGTTCTGAAAAAATCGATTGGGAGCTCGATCGGAAAAAATAGTAAAGATCGCAATATCTATACACACTCATTTAAAGATTATTGTACATTTGAAGATATTTTGGCATTTCATAAGTTTTAAAATGCCGTTTTGAATCAATCATACGTTAATCAGCAGTACCAACATCTTTTGTTTCACGAGTAAGTCTTTAATTGACCAAGGGCTATTGTTCTCGCACCGACTATGAAAACCGTAACCTAAAATTAAACATAGCTACATTATCACTACCAGGATTAATGGCGCGCCGATCAGATTCGTTTTTTTTGTGTCAAAATTTTTTATTGTTAAAAAATTTCTTCTCTGAGAAAGGCATTGAGACGCAATTCTGAACTTAAGATCAGAATTGTTCCTGCTGTAAAATACATTTGAGCTTGATTAAATATAGGCAACGGTTTTTGAGTGACGCGCTCGAGAAAAATGGCGCGCCGATCAGATTCGTTTTTTGAGTCAAAATTTTATATTGTTAAAAATTTCTTCTCTGAGAAAGGCATTGAGACACAATTCTGAACTTAAGATCAGAATTGTCCCAGCTGTAAAATACATTTGAGTTTGATTTATTATAGGCAACGGTTTGAGTGACGCGCGAAACGACATGACGCGCCGATCGATTCGTTTTTGTGTCAAAATTTTTTATTGTTAAAAAATTTCTCTCTGGAGAGGCATTGAGACGCAATTCTGAACTTAAGATCATAATTGCTTCTGTTACGATACATTTGAGTTAATTAATTATAGCAACGGTTTTTGAGTGACGGCTCGAGAACAATGGGCGCTGATCAGATTCGTTTTTGGGTCAAATTTTATATTGTTAAAAATTTCTTCTCTGAGAGAAGCATTGAGACGCAATTCGAACTTAAGATCAGAAATTGTCCTGCTGTAAAATACATTGAGTTAATTAATATAGGCAACGGTTTTTGAGTGACGCGCTCGAGAAACAATGGCGCGCGATCAGATTCGTTTTTTGGGTCAAATTTATATTGTTAAAAAATTCTTCTCTGAGAAAGGCATTGAGACGCAATTCTGAACTTAAGATCAGACTTGTCCTGCTGTAAAATACATTGAGTTTGATTTATTATAGGCAACGGTTTTGGAGTGACGCGCGAAAAGATGCGCGCGATCAGATTTGATTCTTTTGTGTCAAATTTTTTATTGTTAAAAATTTCTACTCTGAGAGAGGCATTGAAATGAAATTCTGAACTTAACGTCAGAATTGTTCCTGCTGTGAAATAAATTTGAGCTTGATTAATTTAAGGCAACGGTTTTTGAGTGACGCGCGAGAGAAAAAAATTTCGGCGATAAAATTTGACACTAAGGTTTTTTTCTTAATATATATTTGTATCCTTTTATACTTATTTATGTTTGTTTTAAGAATTTTTGATGGCAACAAAAATGTCAAACTCCAACCAAGAGATCCACGTAGTTTCATACAATCAAGTTCACGCGACAATTCCGAAATTCTTGCCGAAGCTGATCAAATGATTGATAAAATTGTAACAAATCTCGGCTCAAACCCCTCGGACGACTCAGAGTCGGTTGATGAAGAATTATGCCAAGTACTGACAGAGCATGTTTTTGCTAGTTCTAGTTTTGAAACAGTAAATAGCTCATCGGACGCTTCGGCCCACGTTGAAATATCGGCACTTTTGACTGACGAATTTGTTTTAAACGAACAAAACTGGGAAAACGCCCTCTTTTATCAAAAAGAATCAATTAATTTCGATAGTGATTTACAACTTGTACATATTACGTCAATTAACACGACTGAAATGTTTTCGGATTCTGACAGTGAAACTGATCACGAAAAAAGTACTGATTCCCAAAAAGAAACTAAAATTTTGAATAGCGAACCTATTATAATTGATTCAGATGAAACAAATATAGACGAGCCTTTTGATATCTGCGCTTTATCTTCAGCAGATGAAGCACAAATAACACTTTACTCCGTGAACGGTCAAATTAGCTCATATTCTTCAGGTTCGCTCAAAGGTTACCAAGGAATTTCACTTGACCGGACCAAATTTTCGGTATCAGAAGAATCGCAAAAACCAGGCGTTTCCGATGAGCAAATTAATCTCGATTCATCAAGATCTGCAGACAGTTCTGACGGAGATATCCCCGATCTGATCGACAATCAAACTATTGACGAGGGAATGGGATCAAAACAAAATATTCATAGGTTGCTGACTACCGCTAACGATGACCACGAATTGGCAATACTTAAAAGGTTTGGTTTATTTCGATAATGAGTTTGAGAATTATGAATTATTTCATTAACTTAAAAGCTAATTATTTGTTTCAGTCTTTTCACAAAATCAAAGAAGACTCAAAAAAGAAAACAACGAGAACGCAAAAGAGTATATAAACGGAGCAGATTTCCTTCAAGTTCTGGAGACGAATAATTTCCCACTTACACACCATTTTGTTTTACATTTTTTTATTTCTTTATTTTTTTTATAATAAAAGTTACATGAAACCGAACAATCTATTTGAAGTACAGTGCGAAAGTGGCATTTTCAGTATAATCAATCAATTTTTTTTTATTCTTAAAATTTGCTGCATCAGGCCGCGGTATATCTGGTGTTCTTTCAATTTCATTCAGAGCGTCTCGCCAAAAGCAGACATCTTTTGAAGGACAATAAAATGTTTTGTTTAAGAAAACCAATTTATCTTTAGATTTAAAAAAAGTCCAGTCCATAAGGATACAGTTTGTTGATATAAAAGACTTAAGAATCGCATAAGCAGGCATCACAATGTTCCAGTTTGCCCGATTTGAAACACCCACAGGATACTTAACATGAGGCCGCGCTACAAGTTCAGCTTCTATTTTTAAAGCTAAGTATTGCATTAATTGTATTTTAACGAAAAACGACAGTAATGATCTTGAATAATAATCAAAAATCGAGTCAACCTTAAGCAACTGAAATAACCGCCCAATAATATAAACAGATATGCTTCCATTAGGAGTTTGACAAAACAGTCTGAACTCTGCTTCAAGTTCAATAAGAAGCCAGTTGCTAAAGTTTTTCACAACGTACTCTCGGATGTTTTCGGCGATGACATCTGTATGATCATCAAAAACGTGCCCAATGCAGTATGCTTCTAGTAGTTTAATCGTTTCACGGTTGAATTCTTTGTATTTTGTTTTAATATCGAGAGACATTTTGAAGAAAAAGCAGACTTATTTTTGAGTGAGATCAGCTAATGAGTTTGTTTGGTTTTAATTTTGAAAGTTCACGATGGCGCCCTCTAATTCACGTCGTCATGGCTTTCAGAACTGTCATTGATAGACGAAAATGAATTAAAGTGACCACTCAAATCACCGGGACTTAACTCTGAGGCGATTTGACTCAGTCTCTCTTGAATTTCACAAGCTTCAGCAGTAATTTCAGCACATTTTCTAGTTAAAAATCGAATTAGTCGAGTACTCTCCTGCTGAGCATGTCCTGCATTAAATTTGCTACTCTGTAGTCGAAGTTTATCCATAGCTTCTGCATTATTTTTGAAATAATTCCAAATTTCACTGACATTTCCGGCCAATTGACTACACCGGTTGTAAAAGTCCTTAGTCGCAATAGTATCGTAAGTCGGCATGACAAACATCCAGCAAACTTTTTCGTATATCTTACTAGTTACTTGAAACTGGGGAAGAGCACTGAGCGTCTTAGTCAACCGCTTCATGACCACTAGATTTTTTAATAGACTCCCAAGTGTTTGATCCCCATCAGCAGAAATTAAATATGCAAATCTTTTAGCAACATATTCTGAGACTGAAAGCACTGGACTATCCCAAAAAACCGCTAATTCATATTCGAGGAAATTATCTATCTTATAATCTAATTCGTCCAAAACGTGATTTTCCAAAGTTCGTGCAATTGCACTGTATTCTGAATTTAGCCCAGTTATGAGACAAAACTCCTCTAAAATGCTAAAAGTTTCATCCTGAAAAGTTTGATAATTTTTGAGCGACATTTTCTCAATTTGTTTTTTTTTAGATGAACAATAGAATTGCCGATTACTTAAATCACTTTCAGTTTGAACTTGACGGTGAGTCATTTGACGGTCAGATGGCGCCTCTGAAACAATGGCCATTGTCTTAATTTTCAGATCTAACAACCTACGTACCTAATTTTCTCAATAGTAAGAATTCTCACGGAAATTTAAGCCAGCATATGCTGATTTTTTTAAATTTAAAAATTTGACAGTTCATTTTTGTCAGAATTTTAGCCTGAAAAAAACCATTTGAAAAATTTGTATCTGAAAAATTTTGTCTGAAAAAAATTTAGGTCTGAAATAAAATAAGGTCTGAAAAAAATTATGTCTGAAAAAAATTTAAGTCTGAAATAAAATTATGCTTAAAAAATTGTGTCTGAAAAATATGAGGCTTAAAAAGACAAAAAAAACACCCCAAAATGTACAAAAAATGGGCAATTTTCAAGTTTTTATGTGACCTTACGTCTTTTTAGACCTTATGTCTTTTTAACCATTACGTCTTTTTAGACATTACGTCTTTTTAGACCTAATATCTTTCTTAACATTTCGTCTTTTAAGATATAATGTATTAATTCATCTTATATTTTCATGAAGTAGTACATTATTTGAGAATTCAGCCAATTTGAAAAATCAGATATGTTAGAATAATCATTTTTTTTTGAAAATACTTCTTAAATCATAAAATCTGAATATAATATAAGGCTTAAAAAGGCCAAATGTCTCAAAAGACATAATGGTTAAAAAGACATAAGGTCTAAAAAGACGTAATGTCTAAAAAGACGTAATGGTTGAAAAGACATAAGGTCTAAAAACACATAAGGTATAAAAAAAACTCGAAAAACAATTTTTGGCCTTTATTTTTAAGACCTTATGTCTTTTTAGACCTCATGTTTTGTAAGACCTTACATTTTTTTAGACATAATTTTTTTTCAGACCCATTTTTTTTCAGACACAATTTTTTTCAGGAAATTTTTTTATATAAAAAATTTTGAATGATTTTTTTAATACAATTTCGAATCAAAATATTTTTTTGATATAAAGTTTAAATCAAAATATTTTATTATTTGTTTGAACTATTGTTTCAGAAAAACTATCGTGGGAATTTTTTGTTAAACCGAGTTAATACAGAATTCGAAATTCATTGTTAATAATTATTTTATTTCTTTTGTTCAAAGTTAAACTTAAAATTATTTTGGCAAGTAACTTTATGAATTTTTTGAAATATGATATCTGAAAGTCTGAGTTATTTTCAAGAAAAAATCTGGAAATTTTCAGCATTTTCAAAAAAAAATTTGAAAATTTTTGTCAGAATTTTTGTCAGAATTTTTTTGTCTGAAAAATTCTTGTCTGAAATTTTTGTCTGAACTTTTTGTCTGAAAATTTTTGTCTGAACTTTTCGTCTGAAAATTTTTTGAACTTTAGTGACCTTGTCTGAAAGTTCACGTCTGAACATTCTGCTGACAAATTTGTCAGATGTCCGATTTTGCGCATCTCCGCCTCCTATAATAACTACTAAATACAATTAATTTTACAGTTGTCCGATCCGATTAGCAAATTTTGAAATGTGCGTCTGATCTGATCACATTTTTTTGAACTCGGATCCGATCCGATATTCAAAAACTTTAAGGCCCGAAATTTCCGATCCGATATTCAAAATCTTCTCGGATGCCCTTCCCTAGATGAATCAATATGCTTTTCGGCAACAATTCTATTTTTTTTAATAATTGTTATTATTATATTTTTAAATTTGTTGCCGAACAAGTGCGACTTTTGCGATTTCTGGTCGAAACGCTTTTTTTAGAATTAACGTAAAGCTTCCTGTAAAATATGGTTCGTGATTATATTAGAAACGTACAATGANATAGCCATTCTTAAAAGTCACGGGGGTGTTTTGTATTCCGATAAAGTGGTGTATAAAGGTAAAATTTTACGACTATAACCCCCTTTAACGATCTGCTGGGCTAATGTTTATCGGGAATATGTCAATTTAGGAACCACCACCCCCTTAAGAGGGAGGTCGTCGCATTTCAAGAGATTTTCAATGATCAATTGTCGCAAAAGTACAAATCGTTAGACCAAATATTATCTTTCTCTGGTATATTTAAACAAAAATCTTGCATCCTAAAATATAGTTGAAAGTGACGGATGGCTTGTCCGATAATAAACGTACTTACAAAAGTGACGAAATTATTCTTTCAAAATATTTTGACCCTATAACAAGTGCAAAATACTGTTTATTGGTGATTCTGAAGCCAAATCCAAAAAAACCCAACATAACGGTGTGCTCACGTTTTGTCCGGTTAATTTAAGGCATAAATCATTGTTGTACCTTAAAAACTCAAGGAGGAGATACATTTTGAAAGAATAATTTCGTCACTTTTGTAATCACGTTTCTGATTGGACGAGCCATCCGTCACTTTTGATTATATTTTAGGATGCAAGCTTTTTGTTTAAACATATTAGAGAGAGATAATATTTGGTCTAACGATTTGTACTTTTGCGGTAATTGGCCATTGAAAACTCATTTAAATGCGACGACCACCCCTTTAAAGTGAAGATTTATAGTTACGTGTACAGTTTCACATCGTGCGGCCGCGGCGTTCAAATCAATATATCTAATTGAGTAACTACTGTAAAATCAAATAAAACTAATTATTAATAGGAATAAAAAATGAGGATTTCAAGTTTTGTTAATAAATAAGTGAAAAATTTAATAATCAATCATTGCTCAGCGTCATTTTTTCGCATCATGAGCCCTCTGGTGTGCAGTGAACCTTATTCGCATTGAACCTTTTTCGTGCTACATGATCTCATTACACATTGAATAAAGATGCAATTTATTTTGTTGGGAATTTTTAATCATTTTATATTTACAGTAAAAGGAGTGAGAGAGTTATACTATGATACAAGAAGAAGTAGAGATTGTATAGAGGTAATGACACAAATTTAAAATAAAAAATGCTCAGGCAGAATTCCGTGAACTTCAAATAAGCGCAAAAAGGGACTCAATAGTTCCTCAAAAAGTTCAGAGCTCTCTACCGCTGAAACGGTAAATTTGATCAATGTCAGACAACGACCAATCGTACTGTTTCAGACTAACTAAACTATGACAAAAATATTCCTTTATCACCTTTTGATTAATCTAATAGATGTAGGCTGAAATCGGCCTCATGAGTGGATAGAAGGAGTCTTAAAAGTGTTAGGATTGGCTCCCTTCTACATGCGCTTGAAAAATGATGAGGTAATAAAGTATGCATTTATGCCTAAACCAGAGTTTAGTGTTCAACTTACTATATGAGTCAAATAATAAATCGACAAAAATTTCTTCCAGTAATCCGATTGGTCCGTGATAAATCGATATCCATTTGCCGACAAAAAAAATTAACGGTAACTTTTTTTGTCGACAACTCGATATCGATCGACGCCTGGTTTCACTGTGACAATAACTGGAAGAAATTTTTGTCGATTTTTTATTTGACTCATATATAGTATCTCAAAATAAGGTCCTGAAAAACCGATTCAATGCAATAATTACTGCTTTAATTACATTTTTATAGACTGCAACTGCCGAGGTTCTAAAAGCCGAATTGGATAGAATTTTGGATCCAAAAACATATGACATTCGACTTCGACCTTATTTTGGAACAAGTATGTAACATAGGGTAGCCCCGATTAAACCATTTCTGTGTTATCCCCGTCCGAAAAAAAATCTGAGGAAGTGGGTATTAACTCATTCGAACTATAAAAATTTTAAAATTTTTTGTTCTTCCTCCTGATTGGCTGAAATCAAAGTTGTTATTTGAGCTATTCTGACAACAAAATCGTATACTTTAGTGAATTTTCGATAATTGTTCATAATATGAAATCTTGAAATTTCGCGTCAAAGTGGTTTTTTGGGCTTTTAAAATCATTAAATAACCCAAAAAACACTTTTATCAAAAAAAATGTCTATCCAATTTGGAAAGTTCTCTTCCTTTCAACACCTCTCCCAGCATGCTTTCTTTTCCTCCTTCCCATTTGAAGAGTTCTCTTCATTGAACTCAACTTTTCTAGCATTCTCTAATTTTAATTGCTTTACTCTCCAATTAAACACTATGATCTGAGCGTTTCAGAGCTTGTTCCAGAAATCATTTGTTTCAGATGAGGCTGTAGATGTTGGTATCGGAATGGATGTGTCACAAATTGATGATGTATCTGAAGTCAATATGGGAAGGTTTTTGAGTATCTTGTAAATACAAGCATGAAACTTGTGTATACAATTTTCAAACATGTGTGTACGTATGACACCCTGCGGAGATCAAATTTCGAAAAATAATTATTTTCAATAAGATTTTTGTAGGTGTCAAATAACTTAAATCTGTCGATCAAAAAATTGACTTAAAATTATATTCTTGACAACCGGAATTTTTGAAGAATCACTACTTGTCTCGAGGTTTTTATTGAAAAAAATAGCAGTTTTTCAAGTTCATCGATTTGGAATCGGTGATTAAGGGGGTAGGTGTCGTAATTTT
>SCLH01062707.1:9597-22553 GCA_004367855.1 Oikopleura vanhoeffeni
ATATTTTTTCTCGAATGAATAAATTCGGAATAGTTATTTCCTCTCCAATTTAATAATTAGTGATAATTATGAAGTAATTAAAAAAATAGGAAAATATAATAGGTATAAAAACATTAAGTAAAAATAAAAAAACCAAAATATTAAAACATGGAAAACTTGTGATTAATCATTTTTTTTGAACAAATGACCATATAAGGAAAATAGAGATAAAATTCTTTTGGATGAAAAAACATGTAAAAAGTAAACATTTTCTTAAAAAAATCAAATTTAAAAAAACCTCCATTTTAAAAATGATAAAATGAAGATTTTTTTGAACAAATACTAACAGATTGGACGGAAGGAACTAAACACCCTTTCGTGATCTGCCCGTAAACACCAGAATACTTCGAACTGGATTTTTTGCAGGAAGCACCGTTTTTATCCTTGACAACTTTGCCAGACCACTGATCTAATAGACAGTCACTGACATCCTGGACCTTGTCATCACGCATTTTGAGTAAAGTCTCAAAAGACCCTACACACCGATTGTCATTGAGAACACTTTCGAGCTTTTTCACATCCATCTCGACCGTAGATTTACATCTTACCAAAGCATTTTGTAACTTTAAATATATCTTTTAATAAATACTGAGGAATTTTTTTAAAAAAATAAGTAAAAACAAAATTTCTTTTCACTTTTACCTTAGAAATAACAGACGAAGTATATTCCATAAAAGTTGGGAAGTCACATCTAGATTCGTAAAAGCAGTGCTGTAAGCGAGTAGAAATCACATCCGATGTTATCTCTACGTCGAACTGCGGGATCACGGTCTCAAATTCAGCATCGCCAAATTTTGTTTTCTCAAGCTCCTTGAGTTCAACTGGCAGAGACACGTGCAAATTGTAAGACATCGCAGATTGTTTCCCTAAAACACCGAGCAAAACCCGTTCGCGTAACATAAATCGGTTGGGAATCTCAAATTTCCCTATAAAAAAAATTTTTTTTAAGGTTAAAAATATTCAACTAAAAATGATGATTTTTTTCGTGTTTTTTGGTGCCGTTTTTCATGAAGAGATAAATTCAATAAAAACTTCTGAAAATTTGTCAAAACTTAAAAAAGCTAAAATTTTTTTTCGAGAATTTATATTACCAGTTGAAGCTGTGATAAAATTGTTGGGAGGTTCCAGAGGTACCATGATTAGATCATCAAATTTCGAAGAATTGAAAATGCCCATAAAATGCCAAAAAGGCGACCGAACCATAGGAGAACCCATGTTAGTATAACGCGTATAACATTTGTCAAGTTGACATAAAATTACACAGAGGGACGCAAGATGGTCAGCAAGGCATAGATCGAATGCGGTGTTATTGGTAAAGGCCTAGAAATTATACTGTAATGTTAAAAATAGAAAATAAAATAAAAAATTGAAATCAAATTCATGAATTATTTCGTTTTATAAAAAAATGACAGTTTATTTCAAAACTTTTCAAAAAATTAAAATAAAATGATCAAATGAAAAATTCTATTAAAAAACCATAAAATAATACTTACAAGCTCTTCTGGTGAAGTAGGTAAAATGGCTTCGGGTAATAAGGCAACTTTTTTTGGTGGGAAATCATTTGTGGTCAGCGGCAGTACGGTGCGGCGAGGGTCAAATTCAAATAAACGGGCGATACCAGGATTTTCTTGAGCCTACATAATTCAGTTTAGAAATAAGAAACACATTTTGCGGTTTGATAAGTAATTAACAGGAAAAATAAATATTATCCTCATATGAAAATTAATCATACAACCGTAAAGGTTTTTTTCTCAACAAAACATGTTTTATTAAACAAAAATACTTTCACAAGAAAAGTATTTTTTTTGGAAAAATAACATTACAATAAACTGACACAAATAGCAAAATAACAAAATCATCTACATATTGTATAAAATTCATGATAAAAAAATAATGAATATTTTTTTGTATCGGCCTTCGAAAAAATTGAAAATTAAAAATAAAAATTGTAAACCAAAAAATAAAACTCTTAAGAAAATCGTTTAATAAATTTGCGTTCTACTTGCTAGAAAAGGTTTTTTTGAGGTTTTTTTGTGTTATAACAATAGGGGGATTTGTTTGAAGTTAAAGATAAAATAACACTTACAAATGCCAAAAGTGACGTCTGACTCTGATTGAGCTTTTGCCGCATGTCATTGGTAGCATAAAGCTTCCCGCGGAATGCCTCAGTTTTAACATCCTTCAGACGCTGTGCACCAAGGGATCTATTTTGAGCCCGTAATTGTGAGAAATTTGAAAAACTAGAGGACTGATTAGAACCACCACCCTCGCCCCAACCAGAACCAACCTGAGCTCTACCAAGAGCCTCAGGGGTTCTCTGCGCGGCAGTTAAATTACCGGCCTGTCGCGCAATTCTGATCGATCTGGCATGATGCGATGCGGATATTGAAGCCTGATCAGCATCCATACTCGGGTATGCAAGCCCGGGGAAACCCTGATTTAGACGGTGCAGAAATGCACGTCGTTTATCTCCGGGTTTATGTGGCAACATACTTTTGGAGAAAAGTTATAAGATTGAGATCTAGAAATAGGGGAGGTTAAGAATAAAATAATTTTCTTAAAAAACTAAAACAAGCAAACAATTAGGAATAAATTAAGTAAAAAATTTTTTTTTGTGAAAATAAAATTAAAAAACAATAAAAAAATAGCTATTTTTTTGGAAAATTCATTTTTTTAGGATTTTTTTCTTCATTAAAAATTAGTAAAAATGAAGGATTGCTTTGAATAATAAAATTTAAAATGATGAGCGGAGGACTTATTAGGTGCTTTAAATATATTTTATAATAGAAGCAGTTCATTAGATAAGAACAGAGTTGTCTGATTTTTAAGAAAAACCCTGTACAGGGAGAAAAATCGTGATGAGGTCACCTCGGGGAATTTAATGAAAATGTTTTTTGGGAAGAGCCCAAAAAAATGAAGTTTTGACATTTTTTATAGTAGACGCCGGCGTTTTGAGTGACACAAGGGTTGATTTCCAAACGTTTTGTAAAAGTGAGGGTCGATCGAGAGAGTACTGTCATCATGTTGAAAGGGTTCAGGGGCCAGGACAGCAGAGCTGCAAAAAAGGGTGCAATTACTTCTTGTTCGAGTTCCGAATCGCACGTGAACTGTAAAACCGTTCTTAAATCAAATGTTTTTGAAATAATAAAAACAATTTTTTGAAAGTCTCAGGTTGAGACTATAAAAATAAAAATAACAAAAATATGAAAATTTAATACTTGAAAAATATTAGTTAAAAACAATGCCTATAATAGCATCCAATTGCTGACTGATTTTTCCAAAATCAGGATCCTCAGGGCTGGTGGTACTTATGACGGTTCGAATGTCCGAAACACTCAAACTATGAGTTTGAGTTCCAACGGATATAAGAGAAGGTGCAGCCAGCGTTTTATCGTCATTGTCAATTGAGAGGTTTCCCTTTTTTGTGGAGTCCGAACTTAGAGGATATACTAAATAAAAATGTGAAAAATCCGATGAGTAACAATATTTATATATAAATTTTTTTGCCATAATATATTCTTTTACAAAACAAAAATCAACAAATGAGTAAAAATTATTTTGAGAAATAAAAGATTTAAACTATATCAACGACTCAATATAATTAACTTAAACCATTAGTATTTTAGGAAGCCTTAAATTTTTTTTGTAAAATAGGAGTCCATTTAAAAAATTGTTGCACGAATCAAGGTTTTTTTTGGAAAATTAAAATTTTTTTGTAAAAATTGTGTTAAAATAAAAATCGGGAAAACAATTCTAAAAATCTAATAAAAACGCTGTTCATAGACCTCCTAAATATAGTTGCGATAGGAAGGCACTATGGCGACACGGTTTACGAGCGCGAGTTGCATGTCAACGGTTGAGAGTTCGAATCCAGTCGAGATCGAACTCAAAAATCAATAATGCGTGTATTTATACACGTATTAAAATAAATATAATGTTATTAACACATTTAAAAAACAAAAAAATAAAGACCTTTATTTTTTTGGTTTCTTAAGTATTTATAGACAACTGTGCTGTAGAATTGACAATTATAAAAAGCTAAAAAGTATTTTTTATCAAAACAATTAAAAATAGGATAGTCTTACATTTTGTGACTGGATCTTCAGTAAGTATGTTATTATGGACAGATGGTCCTGGAGTGTCTGATATGGATTGTCCATCATCAGTGGAAAAATTACAATCCAGAGATTCAGTACATAGCACGTCGCTGGAGATTTCTTCACAGTTTTTTGTGATAATTAACGTCATGATTGTTACAAAAAGACAAAAAGTATCAATAATCTTAAGTTGAAAATAAGTATAAAAAGTTAAAATTTTTTTTGTATTAAAAACTAAGGAAATATAGATGTACTGTGTTTTTTAGTGATCGATTTTGTAAAAAGCAACAAAGTAGTTGAATTTTTTTGTATAAAAAAGTACAAGGAAATGACCATTGTATGTAAAAAAATTTTTTTTGCTAATCAGAATTTGTGAAATAAGTTGATGACTAAGCACAGATATTGTTATACTAAAAATATAATGTTATGGTTGACATAACAGTACATTTACTGAAATGAAACTAAGATCAGAATGCACGACAATAGTCTCAATGATTCGGTGAAAAGCGCCAACACACAATGTTATTTGTCGAGTCACATCGCTGACACACGGATAGCACTGATTGGTTTCCTTTATAGCTCGGAGATAGAAATTTCTGAGCGATAGGGCAAGGGTAACAAAAATCCTTAAAATAAAACATTAAAATTTGAAAAATTTAATTTGACGTATAAATAACCGTAAAAGTTAAAATTGTTCTGAGAAGATTTTTTTCTTTTGAAAAAGTTCATCTCGAGTTATTTTTTTCGAAAGGGTTCTTTCAAAATAATTACAAAATAAAAACATATTTTAATTATGACCAGTAAAATTATAAAGAATTTCATCCTGACGAAAAATAACACACAGCGTTACCCAGGCCGAATTACTTTTGAGCCTGTTTTTCAAAAATCAGAAGAATTTTTTTGAAAAATAATTCGTTTCATCCACGTGACAGTAAAAAGTTCATATTTTTAAATTTTAGGGTCAGAAGGAAGAACTCCCGAAAAGGGTATTTTTTTTTGAAAAATTTTTTTTTGATCAAAACCACCGACTGCGATAAACTAAACGAAATTCAAACCTGCGAAATATAGGGGCACCCTGAGGAGTAACAAAGATTGTAACTTCTGGCGCTGCAAGTTTTAATTTTGAGATCTGCATCAGATTGTTAATAACAGCAATTGTACGATACCAGTCCTAAAATGTTGACAGTGATTTTTTTGTGACATTAGGTGAATTACTAGTATCACTTTTTTATGATCAGAACATACCACATTATTATGATAGGATTGATAGCGGCCGGTAACAGGATCAATAATACTGCATAAAAGCATGTTGTATGATTCTAAAAACTCAAACCCACATCGTGGAGGTAATATATCACCCCACTTAAATTCAGCATTCCATCCCACAGCCCATAGACTGCTCTGTTTGTCCAAAACAGGCAGATGTAACACACTGTCAGCTACACATGACTCCAACATCTGCAGAAGTCTGAGTTCAGTAGTATTACGGGCACAAACTGGTAAAATATTTTTGAAAATGAATCGGGCATCATCCCTTAAAATTGGCCCAGCGTTATTAAATAACCGTGTACCATCAAGACTCAAAAACTTTAGCGATATTGGATTTTCCAAAGGCCACCCGAGGCACTCCCGGGATACCAAATCATTCATCGAGGCGCAAAGTATGGGGTTAATTAGGAAGGCTGACATACATCTACATTGTACTGGAGTATCTGAAAGTAAAATTTTTTTAAAAAAAAGAACTAAATAAATAGGGATCACGGTATTCACTTGAAAAACCATTAAATTTTTTTCAATGACATATAAGTTACAAATTTAGGAATGAAACTTTAGCTCTTGAAAGCTGGTCTCAAATTTGTAATATGATATCTTGATCGCTTACAAAACGGTCATTCATATCATCGCGCGTCAAAATATATGCAGTAAAATGTGAAAATTATTGCTAAATCAGCTGAAAACTCAAAATCAGTACCACCTTAAGTTCTATATTTGATCGATTTGTCTTTGTCGGCTCTATTTGTGTTAAAATTGCCGTTCAATTCTTTCGAAAAATAAATTGTTTTTTGATAAATATTTTTTTCACTATTTCGAGTTTCATGAAAAATATTCATTGTTTAGAGACTGCAGATAAAGTAAACTTAAATCAAAAAATCCTCAAATACTTTCACAAATACTTGCTTCCTCAGAATTTCGATATTATGTATCGTTTTCACACAATTAATTTTTTAAGAAATTTTGACGAAAATCCCAAAAAAAAGTAAGAAAAAATAACTTTCGAATGACTCATCATATAAAGTCTTCAACTATATTTTTGTAAATAAAATTGCAAACTCTATGACATGTTTGAATTGTAGGTCTGTGACGATGTTATTTCTGCGCCGTTTTGGCTCCCGAAATTTTTTTGCCTATAGGTAGTAAAAGTGTGTGAGGGGGTTAAATGATTTCCTTGGTAGACAAAATAAAATTTATACTTACTAAATAAATGAACATAGCGACCATCAAATAAATCTGCCTCTGGTTCTAAAATTTCAAAATGACCACTAACAGGGGACACAGCGGGGGAGGATGGGGATGACCCGGAATTCGACATACTAACATCAGACGAACCAGACTGCGTTTCAGAACCAGCTGAATTTATAACCATGACAGGGGGTGGATTGTCAGAACGTGCACGTTTGCCTATACACATGGAAAAACGATTAATAAATAGTAATTTTTTCAAAAATTAGTATTAGGCGAGGGTGCAAGTCATGATTGTAAGATTAAAATTGAGTAGCAACTGTTATGGAGGATTTCTTTTTTTTGATGTTTTTTTAGAAAAATGAGCATATTGATAAAATTATAAGTGAATCTGTCATCCAGATTGTAAAAATCATAACTTTGTCATTTTTTTATAAAAATAAAAATCTGTTCGGAATGTCATCGAATATAAATGCAATAAAATTTTAAAAAAATACGAAAATATTTTTTTATGACAAGTGAAAATGTTGTTCGAGAAAAATAAAGGTATTATTCACTTCAATTCTCAGAAAATGATGCAAGTAATAGTAGGAGTTATCATTTGCTTTTTTTGTAATCATATATGCTGTTTAAAACAAGAAAATACCTCAAAAAAACATAAAAATCGAAACCTAAAATTACCGTATAATGTTGACGAAGCTCGTAATGAGATAGGAACCATTCTTCAGAGAATAGAATAGGATAGGACACGACAAAAATAATATAAAAATTCGTAAACTGCAGATCTGAATGATAAAAACTCAAAATAAAGAAAAATTTCTATAAAAAATAAAAAATTGAAAATTATTAATCTCTTAAAAAAATTTTTTTCAATCTGTCTCTTTTGAACGCCAAATGTAGAATGAACATAAAAATTAACAAAAAAATGTAGAATAACACCCCTAACATTTCGCGTGGACTGTAAAATGATTGTTGTTTTCAGGCTGATCGTGGTTATATATAATTGATTAACAAATGGTAAAATGTAAAATCCTTTTTCTACACAAAAAACCACGATAAACTATAAAAACACCAATTATTGAAAAAAACGAAAATTTACAATCGAAGAGTGATATAAAGACTGAAGAACGATTAAGTGGAAAAATTTTTTTGAAAATATAAACCATAGAAATTGTTTTTTTTGAAATAAAAATCACTCATTTTCATATGGTTAAAAAAATCGTTAGATGTCCGTGATTCAAAGCCCTGCGGAGAACCTGCGATAAAAACAAACAAATAATAAACTAGGATTAATACACATCAGTTTTGTTTGAAAATTCATAAATTTTTTCAATAAAAATTCAAACATACTGAAACTAAGAAAAATGACAAAATGATATTTTTTTGTAAAATTTTTTCTGAAAAAGCTCCATAGTTATTCTGTTAAAACTAATAGTAAATAACTAATTTATTACATTGAAGAAAATTCGTTGATACTACAAGAATGCTGCGAGTATTAAGTACGAGAAAATTGAGGTTAATACTTGCACCAGTAAGACTCTATTGTAAATTGAAAATAATGAGGTTATTGTATCAAATAGGCACCATTGAGATTTTTTTTGTAAAATTAAAAATAATGAGGTTATTGTGTCAAACAGGCAGTATCACGAGTGGGGGCAGTAAGGGAGAATGGTCAAATAAATCAGAAACATTTTTTTCAAAAAAAGAGGATTTTTTTTAGGAAAATTCAATAATAACGCGATAAACTCTAATAGAAAGTCAGCCAACAAAAAAATAAAACATCGTTAAAAGATTTTTTGTATAGGCTATGAAATTATATAATGGACGTTTCGCATGTATTGCATCATCAATACTAATCTGGGCAAAAAATGCTGGGAAAATAAGAAAGATTTTTTTTCAAAAATTAAAAACTAAGACGAATCAGAAACCGCGATAAAGAGATCATTTGTAAACTCAGCATAGTGAATTTTTTTCTAAAAAAACTAAAATATAATTTATCCTGAAAATGCTAAATAAAAGCGAAACGTCGATTGAATAAGTTTTTTTTGAGAAAATTTTTAAACTAATAATATAATTATGATTCACAAATGTTTTTTTTGATCCCAAAAATTAAGACGAATTTTCCGATTAATAATAAAATTGCGATTAGGAAGATTTTTTTAAATTATGAACAATCTAACAGTATCAAAAATGTCAAAAGTTTATAAAAATAGGAAACAAAAAGACTACTGAGTGTGTCTTTTGTTACACTGACAATTCTCGGCGCCACAGCTACCCTTGATTAACAAATTTTTGTGATCCGTAGATCTCCATGTTTTTAACCAGGATAATGCCTGCATCTCACCAGGGGCCAATGGCGCAAAATGGGGGGAGGATGCAAACATTTTCCATAATTTTGGTTTGAAGTTTTCCTGTACCTCACCGATAAAAACATTGTTTACCAAGTAATGCATCATGATGCAAAAACGACCAAGCGCATTAAAACTAAAATTATAAAGTCGCAATTCAACAACACCATTCACAGCTCGTGGGAAACGCACAGGATCTTTTGGAGGTATGGACACAAGTACGCTATAAATGTTATTTTATTATTTTGGTAGAAAAATTCAAAAAAAGTTTTTTTACAACTTATCAAAAAATAAAAAATGGAAACAGAATTACTCATAATTCTTGCCTCTGAATTCTGCTTAAGATTTTTTTCTTTCAGATGTTTTCTGAAATTTCGGCCATTTAGAACTTAGAAATTGGACCGGTACGCCCCCTGTGAATAATATACATGTAATAATCAAACTCACGTCTATTTGTTCGCGTCAGATGTAATAATCAAACAACGATTTAAAAATTTTTTCCTCGAAATTTAAGTAACATAAATTTTCAAGAATTAGATAGGAAAAATAACTTCAATGAAATTTTAAATATAAAATATTACTCTGCTATCACCAATACAGTCAATAGCTAGTTATTACCAGTTCAGAGATTATTTTGATTCTAATTTGTAATGATTACTTTGTAGAAAAATAAATGGAAAAATTTTTTTAAAAAAAAAAAAAAAAAAAAAAAAAAAATAAGAAACTAACTTTTGTGCGTCGGTGATTCCGTGCCAGACAACGTGACTGTGTGCGTCTCTTCCTGTGAAACCGTAAATTAATGAGCAAATGACACTGAGATGCGCAAGAGTCCCATGGTCGTGCCCTCCACGACCAAAACCAAACAAAAGCTTACGACCAGTTTGTAGACCGCGTTGATTATCATCGTAACCAACGTTTTCAGATGTAAGCGGACCTAGAATGAAGATTTTTTTAATAAATCATTCTGATAGATGAGTCAGAAATTTTTTTAAAAAAGAGTTACTGTCATGTTCGGCTATAAGGACAGACAAATCCATTTGTCATTTTTTTACAAATATAAAAGACGTATCATTTTTATGCCTGTATAGAAAGTTTTTTCTTGTAAAAACACTCCTAAAAACTCAATAATTAAAGTGTTAAAGAGCAAAGACTACAAACTTAATGTGCCTAAAATTTGAGTACACCTATCAAAATTGGGGAAACAAATCAGCTGTTTGTTTTTTGTCCGGATGTATGTTTTTTTGAGAAATTTCGAGATTTTTCCAGGTTACACTAGATTTTTTCGCATAAGAAAATAAATTCGACTGAAAAAACACTTTAAAACAAAAATGAAAATTCATTTGTGGTACGTAGACGTACTTTGAAGAAAAACAGTTGTGAAAAATTAATGATTCAAAAATTTATTTTGTGTTACACTTGGGTTGGATTAAAACACGAATGTTTCTTTGTAATAATTACTTCAAGTGTGGAGCAGCAGGGCTATTTTTGAACGAACAATTCAAAGAAAAAATTATGGTGTTTTGAATAGAGAGAGTGGTTACTTTTCCAAAAAGATTAAGTGAAATCGGTTATACCAAATTAGTTCAAATTTTTTATAGACTAATAAGTCTGAACTAAACAAATGCGACTGACAAAAACGCGTAGGCATGTAAGGCAAAAGTTACGAATTTGTAGAAAAACGTAGGCGTGCTATTTGTTTTACTTTCTGCTATATGTATATAAAAAAAACCTTGATAAATTAAAAACTATACGATATAAAATTATGAATTTACCTTGTTTGTTAAAAAGCATAAATTGATTGGTAATAATATGACCAACGAGGTTCACAGAAATTCCAACGTTACTCTGACTAATACCGATATGTTGCGGACGGGAGTGAATTTGATGTACATCAAAAACAATTTTTGACTGAAGACATCTTTGTGTTTTTAATAATAGGCCAATGTCAGTTGGCAAAAGTAATGGGAGATGGATACTGAAACCATATTTTTGCAAAAAACACAATTTGAACCCAAGCTTTTGCTCCAACTCCATTGGCGTACTATATATCAATAGCCCACAATAATAGTTGTAGGTCAACCATCTTAATTTGGATGACTCGGAATCATGATCCAAGAAGGCCAGATTATTGAAGCGATCGGCACGATTTTCATCTAACCGACCGTCGGTTGAGGCAATAAGTGGACCATCTGGCTGAGGGACCTGTAGAAATTGACAAATTTCGACAAAGGCAGCCCGTAAAACAGAGATGTCTTCACATTTTTCACCATAATCTTGGTATGACTGATGGATACAGTCTTCTAGATACCGTAAAGAAGTATCAAGGGAAATCACCATAGTTCACTGAATATAATGCATTTAAAAATAATAAAAAAAATAAAAAAATGAGGAAGCTCCCATATCCGAGTTCTAAAAGGCAAGAAAGGGTTGTTTATCATTTTTTAAGACTACTATGACTTTTTTTGTATATAAGGACGAGTAATATTTTCATATAATAATCCATATAAAGATTCCTCAAAACTATCCTGGGCAGGTTTCTCCCAGGTTACCCTCAGTAACCAATCCAAAAGTATTTTAGCCATGTTTTTTTGGAAAAACCGAATAGTTTTTTAAAAAAATAATTTTTAAAAAAAATCTGAAATAAAAAAGTTTTTTCAAGAATCTAACTTTTACTTCGAAAGAATGGGCCAATTTGAGGGGAGGTTTTAGAAACATAAAACTATTATCTTGTTTTAAGAAAAAGTTTGATGATTTTCACTGAAAGTTTGAAATTTATTTTGGGGGTTTTGGTTTTTTTGAAGATTTGACGGTTTTTTCTATTTTTTCAATCATCCGAGGCAAATGGCCTTTTGAAAGACTAAAGCCACTTTATATCAGCGAAAAATGATCGGAAAAATGGTCGCAAAGACTTTAAAATCTGGTTTTTTTTGAGATTTGGCAATATTTGTCTAGAAATATCCTATAATTTTTTTGGGATAATGAGTTACAATATTTCTGACGAGTTAAGTAAAAGCGATATTTTCGCATGGGTTTTTTCCCGAACAAAAATACTTTTTCCTTCAAAATTTGGAATTAAAATTTAATATGAACCAGTTTTTAGGGGGGTATTTTAAGTACAATTTGCGGAGAAATGGGCATTCTGGGCGTGTCTGGAGCAGATATATTTCTGTAAAGAGCAGAATTGCAAAATACCTTATTTTGATACCAGTATGGTTGAATTGATAAATATAAAAAAATATATAATTTGTGAAAATAGTTTCGACAGATCGAGAAAACTGACAGTTTTTTCCTACAAATTGGATGTTTTCAGCTTATTTGAAGAAATTTTTTTGTTTTTCCAACAGATATGCCCAGTCATACAAAAGTAATTTTTTGGAGGGTAAGGTTTCGTTCATTTTTTGGGAAATTTTGAACTAAAAGTGAAGAGTTTTTCCAGATTTGAGAAAAATGCACAAATTAAATTGACCCAGCCCGGAAAAGAAAAAACTAAAACAGCCCCTACATTAAAACTGCACGAAAGCTAAATATATCTATTTATCATGAAATGATCTTTTTTTCGGAAATAACAATGACTGATAGCGTATTTAATAAAAAGCTACCATAATCTGACTAAAACCGAAAATTTTTTTCTAGAAACAAAAAATTAAAATTTCCTATAGTCAAAATTTTGTTAAAACAATAATTTATATCAGACAAAATCAGACAGCTGCACGCGTTATGAAACTGGGGTCGGTTTTTTCTGATGGATCGATAATTAATAGACTGAAAAATAAATTCGAAAATAGTACAGGTCTGTACTATTCTGTATCAATTACAGTACAGAAACAAAAAATTATGTACTATGCACAGCTGATTTGTGATATAAAATAACCATAAACTTTTTTTTGGAAAAATAGTTTTTGAGAAAATGAGAAATAAAAACCGAAATTCCTTTTTTTGTGAAACAGTTTCTTCTAGAAATTGCTATAATAATGATTAGGAGTGACTGAGATTTTTTTCAAAATTTATATAA